>JAYMTQ010000476.1:0-17667 GCA_036897385.1 Geranium incanum | reverse complement strand
TTCAATTAAAATGTTTTAATTAATTTTTTTTGAATAAATATGCATACATATCACACTCTTGCTAAATATCAAACTTCTGAAGCTCTACTGCTAGAAACCTAATCTTCATATCAAGGTTTCCAATATCAGCTTCAACAATTCTGCAGCTTTTTTGTTCATGTTGTTGGCCTTCAATTCTTCCTCTGCGGTGTTCTTTGATCCATCTATGATTCTATGATAGCTAATCAATTTGCAAGAACTTGATTTTCTTTCTGACCAAAAAGCTTAAAATATTAACCTGTTGTATACAACCAGTTATATACAGACGAAACAAAATTGATTCATGTGACGAGAATGAACTTTATAAAACTGCAAAATGAATGATTTAGATTTGATAGAGGACCTGACACTGAGGATAAACATTATCCAGACTTTACAAATGTTTTCATTTCATGACCTATAAATAATCTATCTCCAGGTCTGATCTCTCTTCAAACCATCTTGCCCCACTCTCCCACAAGTTAACAAAAAAGAAGCGTACAGAAAAGAAAATATAAATAATTGAGAAGGAAGCTTCGGACATTAGTCAAAATTTGCAGCCTAACTCCAAAATATAAAAATATACACTGTACAGAGTATGGTGGTGGTGAGAGGGACATGTCAGCCATTAAGCTTGGCAAGGAACTGCCCAAGATTGTACTCTTCCGTGTACTGTGATTGATCCCAAAGATCTTCCAGGCCGCCCAGTATGGCTTTTAGACCCTTTCCGGTACCCACCAGTTTCGGGTCTCCCTCAGAGTTCCCATCTGAACGCTTTAAGTTCACCCCCTGCAAGTCAATATGCATAAGGTATAAGGTATGTTTCTTCAACATATAAATAACCATTCGGTTTATGCAACTAGACCGACATTTAGGTTAGGTAGTTAAATATCATGTCAGTTGAAGTGCAAGGTCCCAAATAATGTCCTCATCCCCAACTTATTGTTATTGACGATATGCAAGAGTGCCATGCAATTTATGGAAACACATTTGTGAGGTTCGTTCATAAGAATGCAATCGGAATTACCTTTCGATGGGTTTCTGCGGATGCAAATAGATCAAGCAACTGGTCTGTATTCATGGTCTTCAGGCTGGCGTTGTCAGCATTGATGACAGCATTTGCTACCGATACTTTGAACTTTTGGAGGCTCATAACCTTCTCTTCCAGGGTGCCACGCATTATCAACCTATGGACATTCACAACTTTTTTTTGCCCTAATCTGTGCGCTCTGTCCATTGCCTGCACCGTATCATGCAGAGAAAAATTAATACAAATAAATACTGATGCCGAAGCAGCATGCACATGGTTACAAACACTGTCAACGATCCTTCCAAACATTGACAAACTATGACAAAATGTGAAGAATAAGAAGTTATTATGCAATCTATCACGCTGATAGGTCAGCGAGTCAAGTTGCTATGTGATCTATCACGCTGATAGGTCACTGAGTCTTTTATAATATAAATAATTCTAGGGTGGTCTTTGACACATGGGATAAGGTAAATCCCTTATGGATATGGGTAGGGTCTCCATGGTCCGGTTCACTAAACCAATAGGGTAAGAACCAGACCGACCCAGACCAGCCAGTTCTCAATATGTGGGAACCATATCTGACACAGATAGAGGATTCGGGTCAGTTATAACCGACAAAGTAATTGAGTGATTCTTCAGTTAGAACCGGACCGAACCGTAGGTATTAAATTGATACATTTAAAAGTACACTAGTGAATTGAAAAACACGCATAGTACATTGTAGTGAACCGTAACTACCCCTAAAGACAATTTTGACTACAAGGTCAAACAACAAATGCACCTACAGAAAGTAAATTTACCTGATGATCTCGCATTGGATTCCAGTCATGCTCCATGAAAACGAGGGTATCGGCAGATGTCAAGTTCAAACCAAGGCCACCAACTGCACATAGATAATTTTACCGTTCATCAATCATAACTAGATATACTTCAAACAAGTATACAGAAAAGAAGTGAAAACCTACCATGTGTAGTGAGAAGCAATACATCAATAGTTGGGTCCGAATTGAAAGCCTTCACTATGTCAAAACGCTTTTCTGGTTCAACTGACCCATCCAACCGCAAATATGTGACACTGCTTTGAATTACAATCTTTAACTATTAGGCAACAATAATGTGCTAGCTAGAATAAGGTAGAATACTTGTACGCATGCTCTAATTTATTTGCCATGATACATGTTAGGAAACTGTCAACTGACAAGATATACGACCCAAGTCACGACTGTAATGTACATAATCAGTCTCTGACTAATTAAAATGTTAAGGAAAAGATTCATCTAAATTTGATTGGTAGAACACACACAAGAGTACAGCTACAATAGTTTGCTACTATACAAATACTTGGCTGTTCAAGCCAAATGTTATTGGGCACGACGGATACTTGAAGAAAGTCTCTAGGCCATGAATAAGTATGTAAATAGCTATTTGAATCATAGAATGTGTAATGGACCAAAAGAAAAAAATACTATTGAAAAAGTGAAGAAAAACCAATGCTATTGTACATTTGCTTATAGTATGGTTAAAGCTCTCATCAGTCGAACAGTTAAAATAGTGGCATAACATATTAACAATTTGAAGGAATAAAAAACTTACTTCTTCATATGAGTGTGAAAGAGGTCTCTTTCAATAATGT
The DNA here is from genome assembly GCA_036897385.1 of Geranium incanum. Classification (NCBI taxonomy): domain Eukaryota; kingdom Viridiplantae; phylum Streptophyta; class Magnoliopsida; order Geraniales; family Geraniaceae; genus Geranium; species Geranium incanum. Next base: position 14,983 of record JAYMTQ010000476.1, on the reverse strand, counting down.
CCAGGAAAGTCTGCATGGATTGTCATTGTTAAACAATCAGATCTAAAGAAGTATGAAAGATATAACTTTCTGGTGCTTGACCAAAAAAATAAAACCAACTTTTGGAGTAAAAAATTGAAAACAAACATTACTTTGTGTTGAGCAAATATCAAAACTCTGTGCTGCCCAACACCAATAGCACCTTCAGAAGACGAGGCATCCAAACCTATTCCACACTCTTCCAGAATCTCCTGAAGAGCAACTAATTTGGGAGAGTGATGAGGTTTATGGAGCTCTGAACCAATGTCAGAATTTTCTGGAAAGAGGTCTGATAAATTGCCAGCAAGCTGCGCAGAAACCTTTTCACCCAGAACAAGCAAAGGATGACTACAGAGTTTGAGTAAGTATTGAAGTGCCTGAAACATGAAAAAGAGGTTACAATAAGTTTAGAACAGACGGACTGGAGATGCAGGAAAATACAAAACACTTTACCTGAAAGACATGTGAAGATGCTTTAGGTGACGCAACATTTTTCTCTCCAGCAACTTCTGAATCATTAGTTTTTACCATACTTGAGATTTCCTGTCTGACATGCGAACCAGAAAATTGTTCATACAGTTTTAACTGGACAGGACTCAGGTCGCAATATCTGTCTTGAATAATTTTTTCTGGCAGGTCAGTTAAGACTTCATCTTTTGTTCGGCGCAGGAGGAAAGGCATGACCTGCAATTGCCAAAGACATTCAGCTATGATTGGAATTAAGCTCATACATGCTCACATGTCCACACACACAAAACCTGTTTGTGCAATGCCTCCATAGCAAGTGCCCCTGCTTCAGCATCCTTCGCAGAACATTTGGAATCTCTAGCTGCTAACAGCGGTTTCCCATAAGTGGCTTGGAACTGCCAAAAGTAACATTATATGATTAATTGTACCGGCAATTGAGCTAATACTGCTTTATAACAATTAAGAGACGAGTACAGTAAGACAACACTATGACATAAGATGTTGATCAGCCTTCAAGGGATATCCATAAATGGAAGGCAAAGTAAAGTATCTCAAATAGATTGATTTAGGTTAATTTTGTGGGAAGGAATTTGTTTGGATCAAACTAGATACCAATAAGCCAATGTTGCAAACTTAACAATGACAAAAGACAGCTGAGTTCAACATCAGAGCAGTGAGGTTGACAAGAAGCCCACATTCGCATTTAACTCCGTCAAAACTCAAAATACACTATTAAAAATGTAAACTTTTACATATTTGTGCCAAATATATTGAGTCGGGCACCACAACTAGATACCAAACACACTATGTAGTTTCCTCTACAGATTGAGGTCAAAGAAACTTAAAAATGATAAAACACAGCCAAGTTCAACATCAGTAGTAGTAAAGGTTAACAACAAACCCACTTTAGCATTGAATTCCGTCAAAACTCAAAATACGATCTTAAAAATGTTAACCTTTACATCTTTGTGCCAAATATACTGGGCCGGCCCCCACAACTAAAAGGATAACCTTATTACTTGGGTGCGATCCTAGCTTGTGTATTACGTTTATTTTCTTCATATTTCTCCAACGTGGGTTTACACTTCAACACACTGAGACACCTCAGACATAACATGACCTATAACTGCATAATATACTGATGAACTCAGTACTCATCTACCAGAATGAATTAAGACATAAGTATTATGACATGTTACCTGTCTTTCAGTTCCAAGGAATCCAGGCATTAGAAAATCAAAAAGGGACCATAAGTCCATGACATTGTTCTGCAACAAGAATGCAAAAACTCAGGCATGTTGTAAATTTCTCAATGTTTAACGACTTCTGCAAATTAATCTGACCTGTATAGGAGTTCCACTTAGTATCAACCGGTGTTGGGCTTTCAACTGCTTTACTGCAGCCGTAATTTTGGATTTTGCATTTTTGATAATATGACCCTCATCTAATATGCAATAATTCCAAAGAAACTGTCCAAGATTATCAATATCTTTGCGAATCACGTCATAGGATGTTATGATGACATTATGTTTATTAAAAGTTTCTCGGAGAGAAGTTCGCTCTTGAGCAGATCCCACATATTGAAGAGTAGATATTAGAGAAACGTCAATATACTTCTCTATCTCAAAGGCCCAGTGTCCCACAAGCGTAGATGGACAAATGATTAAAGATGGCGGGACATCCTCGTTATTATTTGAAGCACGGTGCTCTGCTATGTCTGACGCTACAATTGCTGATGCTTGGAGGGTCTTACCAAGTCCCATATCATCACATAATATACCATGAAGTTTAAAACGTTTCAAGAAAGCCAACCAGTTTATACCTTCTTGTTGATACCTAGACCATTACATGTGAATAAAAAATAAATTAGAAATTAATAGAGAAATATAGCGGCAGAAGGATAGATAAAATGCAATGCATAAACTGGTATTCCTAGGTTACAGATCAGTCCACACAGTAGATTCTTTTTATTTATAATTTACAGTTTGTTTCTATCATGCAATCATGAGATGAATTGAAATTATTGAAGTTACATTCTAACAAGCAATTATGAGATGGAGAGAATGCACAATTAAGAAAACAAAATGGACATCAGAATTTTGAAAAGCAATGATGAAAAATTAAGTTGTCAAGTTGAGATTTAGAATTTAAGATGATGAATCTCCAGGGATGCAACTTTGTGGTTGATGAGTTTTTAGCAGCTTTTGACGCTCCCCACAAGAAACCATAACAAACAAAACAAGGTGTCAGATTGACTGATGAGATGAGACTGTGATTCTATTTGATTCAAAGAGAGAGTAATAAATGAAAATGCAATTGAACATAGACAGCACATGTTGAATAAATGCTTATAGGATTTATAAAGGGACAGGCATACTACCTCCGCAAAGTCACTTTCAATTCAGTACAGAGTCTGTAGTCATCAATATGCGAGTTGTCAAGTAGTTGTTCCAAGAACTTGGCATCTTCTGCATTTCCAAATAACCCATCGCTCAGTCCAGGAGGTGGAGGAAGACCCCGAGCTAATGGAAGAAGAGGTACAAGGGCAGCAAAACTGTGTGTCACACTTTGTCTGACTGAATGATCACAATCACTCATGCACCTTAAGAGAGGAACAACTAACAAAGGTGCATAAGGAACCAGCTCTACACCTAATCCTTGAACTAGCAAGGTGATAAGCATCCCGGCACCTTGCCTAGCATGCACAGAAGTTGTATCTCCTAACATGGGAATGGCATTTTCAATTACAGCCCCCATTACATCTGTTGTCATTGATTTGGCCATTGAAGTGACACACCTGGACGCAGCTAATCTAACGGCAACATGGGAATGACGAACACATACAAATATGCATGGTAAAAGAGTAAGCAGTTTTGGTTTTAGTGACTCATCCAGCTTTGGAGTAATTGAGCGTATCACCTGTGGAGGAGAAACCATAGAAAGTATATAAGATGATAAATGATAAAATAGAAATTTAAACAGTAAGTAAATGAAGACCAACTGGAGAGAAGGTAGAAATAAAAGTTATTATTGCCATTTCTAACACTGAGAGGGGAAACTTAAAAAGAAAATAGGAAGCAATCTTGTGCAGAAGAGTCAAGATTGACATGGATTCAATTATATGTAAGTCAGCACTCCCCAACCCCCAATTATAAACTCAATCATATGGAATGCTCTACATTTAGGATATCATTCTTCCAATAGGTCAAGCATTAACTCCAGTGGGTTCCCAAAAAAAACTTCAAATACATTCGAGGGTAAGGAACGAGAAAGATATCAAAGAAGCTTGAGTATGACACAAATGTGCTAATAAATGGGTCCATAGCTATGCTTAAGCTTTTAGTTGAATCAGTCATCAAAAATGGTATTAGAACCTTGTAGACCCTGAGGTCACAAGATCGAATCCCAGACCTTACCCTAATTATAAAAAAACTCTAAACAAGGTAAAAAGGTGGGGATGTTCATGGATCACACAGAGAGACCAATACTAGGCTTGCACGTGAGGAGGTCTGTTAAGAGTATAATAAAATAAAATACAAATGGGCCATCAACTATCACTTAAAGCTTTTAGTTGAATCGGATCTTTATCATCCACAACTATAACAACACAGTGCAGGTTCTTAAACAAAAAATCCCAAGGTTGGTAATCACCTGGATATTATTTATCAAAAGCTGGGGATCCTTAATAGATTCAATGAACACTGTAATTTCCTTTTCATCTGCAATACTGCCAGGCTTCATTACTTCAGTGAGGCAGTCCCATAGTCTGGGAAGTTTATCAAATAATGAGCCCCCAAACTTCTCACACAAATGCTTCAGAGCAAATTCAGACCCCCGTCGACTAATAAATCCCTCAGCTTTTGAACGGTCTTCACCACCAGTTAGCACCTGAACCTTTGACTTATGTTTACTGATACTACTCCCAAAGGAAAGCAGATCATGGTCATCAACAATTCCCATGGAACTGATGACTCCAACCTGAGGTGTCTCCGAAGGATCTGAGCAAGTTAAACTACAAATATTTTTTATTAACTTATCATTTGGGCCAGGCTTACGACCAACACAATGACATATAAGTTCTGCAACTGCTTCTGCTGCCTTTTGTTGCAGTAGTTCCTCCTTGAAAAAGAACAAGATATGTCAGATATAAACCATGCAATGTAATCATATTCTGTCTGATTTCAAGTCTTGGAATCTCAGACTTTCTTATCTTAAATTATATAGTATTTCTTTGACTATAAGACAAAGTCAACTGGCTTGGTGGGACCTAGAAACAATACCTGCTCTCTTTTTATTGAAGCCATCAAAGGCAAAATTATTGGATTAAGTCGTGCAGGAAGCTCTGACATCCATACAACCGCAGCAGCAACTAATGCAGAGACAGTGACATGCAAATTACTCTGCGGAAAGAACATGTGTTAAGCAACAGAAAAATGGTCAAGGTTTATTCCATTCAAATAAGAGTGGAGCTATATTGATACATGCAAATGCATATTGGCGACATTATTGTGAAGGACGGCCATGTTAAGAGGAATTAGTACAGAAGCTAACAAAACATAGCGCCAATCCAATCCTAAAGTATTCTATATATAATATATTGCCTTGAAATCTAAAGAATGTATGCAGATTCAAGAGAGAATGACCACAAGTACAATTAAACCAGCTTACTACACATATCAAGGGCGTATATACATTCTGAACGTACCTGGATACATTTTAAATAGCCGGATGTTGTCAACAGCCGATGCTTTGATGATTCAACGTCATCAACAATGTGCCTCGAATTAGTTTGATTCTCAGCATCATCATTACATACTGGTTGAATTTGTGATGCAAATTTAATTGCATCGTCTGTACTCAAACTTTCCAAGTCAATTTTAATTTTAGATAACATATCTGAAAACAAGCCAGATGACTCGGCAGTCCGTAATAACTGGTTGGCCTCATTGCGCATTTTAGCATATGTTCTTGAAAGCTCGGCATAAGGGAAAAGTGAATCTTTCGTAGGGAATGCAGGATCAGAGCAAGCTAGCAAGTCCATCAACCAAATTCTAAGATGATCCGGAAAGGCAGGTGTAATCCCATCAATTCCAGAGAATCTCCTACTTCTAATTTCTTTAAACCAAGAAATCAAAACCATAGATGCCACCTAATAAAAGAGAGTAGTTAGTCGCTGGAAGCACGGGATAGAACAAGGTGGAGGACAGGAAACCTGATATTGGCATATTGTAAGTCAAAATGCATATGAAATACCTGCCGCTGGACCCCAGATAATGAGGTAAGAGCATTCCATAGGGGATCAATAACATATTGCATAGAACCTAAATGCAACTTTGAAGCAAATATTCCCAAGGCTGTCGCAACAGCTACCCGAGTATGAGTAATCGACATATCCGCATCAGCACCAACAATAATCTTTACTGAGTTGATGGATGCATCTTCACTTCTTTCTAGTGGTATTGCAACTTTTCCGGAATTTATACCTATGTGTCCGAAAGATTCATTCTCAAGCTTGGCAGCTCTCATTTTTGCTGCTGCTCTAAAGTGACTCTTGCAAGGAGGAGCAACAGGCCAAAACATTTTTGAAGTATCTAATGGGGAACCAATGGGAGTTGTAGCAAGTTCTATCCAGGATGATACATATGACCTTGCAGCAGCTTCCAAGTCCCCAACTGAACACTGTCATCAAATCAGACAAGGTTAATGAAGGACTTGAGAAAATTTAATTTTACATATATAATGAAAACATATGATATATAATATTTTGTTTATTTTTATATCCTGCACAACCAGGTATTGGCATGTATCTGCCATCAAATCTATGCACAATTAGTGAAGTTTTTCAGATAAATAAAAATATAAAAATAAAACTCTTCCAAAATTCCCCTACCCATTCCAATGAAGTATGATGTTGTTATACACTCTTTTTCCAAGGTCATACACTAATACAAAATGTTGTTCCTTAACTAAGGCTACAGATTATCAAACACAAACTGTTTTCTCAGTTGGAAACTGCCCAAAGTATATTCAGTACTGAAACAAATCTCAAAACTCAATATGTATGACATATTTTCCCACAGTAGTAGCTGTTGAAGACTAACTGAGCTAAAAGCTTGAGTTCATAGCTAAAGCCTAACCAATATTTTTCTCTCTAAAAGAACGTCATGTGCAAGTTAATTTATAGATATTGTCTCAACAAAAAGCTTGACCTGATAATGGAAGTCCCGATTATTACTGTATGCTCATAAACCACTCGCTGAAGCACGTTATAGCTTTGCACAGGCCAACTCCGACTCAACTAAAAATTTAAGTTAATTGTTGAAGGCCTGTTTTATCCTATACTTCAAAGTGAAGACAAAAACAAAGCCTTGAACAATCTACACGCCTATCAGACAAACTTGTTTTTGACTAACATCATTAAATTATTATTTTTGATGAAAACACCATTAAACTATTGTACAAGTACAGAAATGAAAATTAGGTTTTTGAGTTGAGTTGCCAAACTGTAAGTCGAAAGATTTTGTTTTTGGTGAGCTATATTATGTATGATCAGTAATCAAATCAATCGAAATCATTTTCACAACAAACAAAATTTAAACACTAACAGATCAATATTCATGTGTTTGATATCTGATTCTTTTTCCAACTGCATGTTCAACAAGGCTTCAGGATCCTTCCTGCAGCTATTTAGTGATTAACCATGCTATCCAGGGCCAGAACATGTCATCTGAACCTTAGCATACTTGATACTAAAATTTCCGTACTCTTCAGTAATATAAGTTGGACTCTAATCCAACTCTCTTAACAAGTTTTGTCTGATTAAAGACAAGGTCCAGAAAATAGACGTGTCACACAATATGCCCTGCGTAAGAACTTGGTCTAGACAATCCAAGAAATGCGATAAACAAAGGGATATCAGAATTCCCTAGCTGGTCTAAGCAATCCAGAGTAAACTACATACACTGATACACAGATCAGACATCAAGTATATAAATTAATGTTCAGTAAATGAAAAACCTGAACAAGGAGCCTCCAAACCCTCTCTGAACACTGCAAAACTTCCTCATTAGGTTCCAGCAGCAGATTCTGAAAAACAATTCTAAGGGTGTCACCCAAAATAGCAGAGGGCCAAACTGAGCCACTGGAGGGATCAGACATATTCCTTTTGTATCCGACTTCAAGCAGACGCTCCTGCAAATAAAATACTATGAAAAATCAATACTAGATCAAACTTTTTTAGCATCTACCGTTTGAAGTAAAGTTTCATCCAATGAAATGTCTTAGACAAACTCTTGCCTGCAATAACACTTTCAAGAAAATTGCAGATCCAATTAAAGAAACATGAATAACGGAAATTCATGTCTCTTTCATTGAAGATGGTATTGAAGAGCAGGGGAACCACTCCTTTTACATGTATTGTAGAACAATTATTTGCTCTTCCTTTGACGTCATATATTATCACCAGCACATCCATTTTCTTTTACTATAATAAGGTAACCGTTTACTATGATAAGGGTGGATGACACATTCATTGACAGATAACAATGTAAAAGTCATCAAATTATCATGGCCCGGAAGAATTGGGAGGGAACTGATTTGTCATATGATGGTCTGAACTTATAAATGTCAATAATAACATAGGACAAGATAAGGAGTACTTGCACATTTGACAACTATATGAAGGCATGCAGAAAGCTTTACCAAAGTACGAATAGCTGAAAAGCGGACAGATGTGATACTATGTCTCATAAATGGCCATAAACGAGGTGCCAACTTTGATAGAGGATGAGGATTCTCCTGCCAATCCTGTCCTTGTACAACAATATCTGCACCAATTACTGCATTTCGATCAAATTCTGATTTATCCATGGTTAATGTCCCAAGCATCTTAGGAATCATCTCTTCCTGAGAATAGATTTCTGCCAAAAGATTCATCACACTGCAGACAAGCAATAGTGCGTAAGAAGTTAGATACACATCAGATGGTTCCAAGCCATATTCTAAATCATAAACTAAGCTCATCCAATTTAAAGGAGTGTTAATTTAAAACATAAAAGATTTTGTTGCATGGAGAAAATACTTGTAATCTAGTCCAAAATTAAAAATGATAAAACAAATGATTAGCCTCTTGACAGCCAAAAGTACCTGCTAGTTGAGGGACTTAGATCATCCAAGTCAAGTAATATATCCCAAAGCAGCATAACAATTGAATGCAATGTTTGACCCTTCATAGCAACAACAGCAGATGCAGCAGGTATCAGAGCATCTGCAGCAACTGCTCGAACGTCATCATCGGGATCTTCCAGTCCCGCTTTGCATGCAGGAAGTACATAACCAAGCAAATCGTGCAGCATTTCCTAGTGTCAACAAAAGAACTATAACATGATAGGAAGAACAAAGAGAAGCTGAAACCAAAAGGATGGATGTAAAAGTAACTTGTATGAGAAATATGCATTACTAATACCCAGAAACATTTCAGCCTAAAAAACTAAGATGCATACAAATGCAATGAATACCGTCAATTGATACCTATGCATCTACTACATATACCAAGGATGTCGCACGACGTTATGATGGCGGACAGAGGCCATGGCGGAGCCACGATGGATTACCATTTTTGTATTTTAATTTTTTAATATAAATTAATTTACGTATGTAATAAAAATACACATTATGCTACACGTTATAATATTTTCAACTTTTTAAAAAAAAATTAATTAGTTTGGACAGAATCGATCTAAAATCACCTCAAATTAGTACAAAACCAGCTCAAAATCGGTTCAAAACGGCCAAATCACCACAGCGTTGTGCCCGTGTGGTTTTTGGGGCCATGGCGCCGCCATAGCGGTCATGACGGCCACCATTTACAACACGGATACATACATACATCAAAAAATTATAGTAGTAAAGGGAAAATCAAACAGAGTAGCATGGAAGAATCTTGAGGGAGAGAAATATCAAGTTCTAGTCCAAATAAAACATGGACCTTTCATAAATTCCGCATCTTTTGCAATCGCAAACCAATTCTATATTAGTTACCAGCCTTATGAACCAGTCAACATATAATTATTACTAACTCCACTTCATCACCTAGAAATATGTATTATTTCCATTTCTAAGTCCCAATTCCTTGCAATGAAGATACCACACGAACAAATTATTCTTCCAAGAAGAAATTATTGCTCAAATTGAGCTTATTAGTGAAGATGCAAATTATAATGACTAGCCCACAAAGCTGATCTTCGTAGATTTGATCCTCACTATGAGGATCATCTCCTGTAATGCTAGAGGCATTGCCTCCGACCAGAAACAAAGAAACTTCGCCAGCCTATTAGCCCGCCGCCACCTTGTATTTGTTCTGCTTCAGGAAACCAAGTGTGAAATGATCACGCCTCTTCCCATTCCATCATGTGGTCTTTCCAAATACTGGGAATTTTGTTTTGCCTCTTCACTCAGAAGGCACTCAAACTGCCTGCCTCAAGTCTTCCTTCACAGTTTCGGCCTCATCAATTGATGTAGACACCATCATTATCTCAGCTAGGCTCGTTCCGTTTGGACCGCTCAGTTCCATTGGTGAGGAATTCTCGCAGTTTTTCCCATCAAAATGTGACAACTTCTGGACTAGGGACCTTTTCTTGGAATTACATTCTGGCACATCTGGCTGACAAGGAACGCACTTTTGAAAATTAAGCATCTAGACCTCTCTCCAACTCACCATGTGCTCAGATCCGGACACTGCCCATTATATACTTCATTCTTGGAGCTCACACCCTCTTATACAAGACACTGACGTCTCTTTCAGGCATAATTATTAGGATGGCTACCTTATTTCTTTATAATTCTAGTTTTCTTTGATGTTTCTGGTAAGTATTAGTTAGTTTAACTTTTTTTACCTTTTGTAATGTTCCAGTGCAGTAAAATCTTTTTAGCTAGAAAGAAACCTTTTTCCTAAAAGCCATATTAGTACACATTTCATGTCCTAATACCTGGTAAAGAAGATAGCACACAACACATTATTCTTCCAATTCGTATGAATCTGAAATATACTTGTGGGTTATTTTTCTCATTCAAATTCTACATGCCAAATTTTCCTAAAACTGTATTAGTACCGACAATCCACGGTATTCATTTTCTTCCCTTCTACAGCATATATTTAGGAGATGGTTCCAGTGCAAACCATCATTAGAATGCATATTAGGAACCGATATGAACCTTTAGATACGATATAGAATTCCCAATATCTATGCACCAAGCCATGCTCCTTTCCGGATAAATTAAATTTATTCTACGATTAAAGCCTACATAAATCTGATATGATGCCCAATTGGGGGGATATCCTTCAAAATTATCTTTGTATTGATGAGTATCCGAAGGAAGCAAACTCACTTAATGCTGAGCATATCTAAGAAAAACTGCTTTATTCATATTTCATAAGTTCATCCTTCACTACAGGCCAAGGTCAGCTTTTAAGTCAACAGAGACGAGAAGTATTTTGAGTGAGCCCAAGAAACAGATTGCATGAGTATTGAAGTAGCTATTTCTTAATTTTCTTTAGTTAACAGTACAAAACAATATCATGGGCACATGCTAATGGTTCCTGAAACAATGTGCAAAACAAGAGTAATTTTGGTAGGTCAAGAAGTAACATATATAACAAATACTACCTGCCGCACAGCAACCAAATACTTGATACCCAAAAGGCTCCCATGGCGAATTTCCCATTCAGGTCTACACTGAATAAAGAGAGATGAAAGCACACAAATCATCAAAAAAAAGTAAGAATAATAGCATCAACATATCTATATGAAACAGAACTATAAATGCACCTTTACAATAATTACCTGCATTTGCAGCAAAATATTCAATGTTTCATGTACTAGCGTTGGGTGCATATACTTAAAAGCAGCGCCTAATGCTTGAGCACAAGTTTCCCGTACAGGAGCAACCACCTGGTCAGATACATAATCTCCAAAGCTGCAAGGGAAAAATGGAAATATGTTCAAAACTAAAAGACAATAACCACCCAGTTTACACTATACTTCGAGAAAAAGAAAAAACGAAGACATACCGGTCCAATGACAATATACACAAAAGGCGAACTGCGCAGTCTTGAAGAAATTCACAATTTTTTAGCCAAGAACATCTAGCCAATTTAACCAAGTTAGTCAGCTCAGAGTTTGCAGAAAGATTTTTCTCCGTATTCATGTCTTCAGAACAGTCATCTTTGCAGATACCGTGTGGCTCTGCCATTTCTACTACTTCTTTAGGCGGAAGCAGTGCATTATCAAGGCAAGATTCAGGCTCCACCTTGACAGAACCTATGTCAAAATTCCCATTTACTTGGCCTTTGGACAAATATAATCCACTATCTTCAACCTTTATGCTAATGTCAAAGTTAACAGGCTTTTCAGCAGAGGCTTCCGTATTTATTGACGGAGAAGGTTCATCGTCACACTTCAGCCTTTTCACACTTGGCTCTGATTCCTCCACTGGAACTTGCATATTCAAATCAATTTCTCTCTCTCTCTTCATTCTAGTTGGGTTATCTTTTAAATCAGCATCATATAACACGCCATCTACGCTCAAGTCAGACGTAAACACTCCAGCCGAAGCACCATGATGAGTCAATATTTCCCTCAAAGCCATGACACTACCATGGCGAAACTCCCACACTGATCATTGACAGCAACATAACTGTTAACTGATGCGATAAACTCTGTAAATAAATTCTACCAAATAAAGAAAAGCTTACCAGGATCAAACATATCAAGGATGAGTTGTTCAACAAAGGTATGGAAAGGCCACCGCCCATCTGTATCGTGATCAACACTCTCTTCATCCAGATCAATATCTACCTGCACACAAATGACACCAATATAGTAACAGAATATCATACAAGAGAAATTGGTAAAAGAAGCACAACTGACGACTCATATGCCCCAATTTCTCTCTCCTATTAAAAGTGCATATTTCTATGGAGAGAAGGGATAATTGAAAGGGTGAGGAAAATAAGGATAATGTATCATAACTTGACAAATCAAAATAGCAATGGTCAATCTAGGAACATGTTTGGCTATGGGTGACCATATAGACCATAGAAAGACATCTCTTACAGAACAATCCAAGATTTAATAAGAAACCAGGAATAATACTCCATTGGAGCAAAAGCCTTTATTTAGCATTTTATATCTTAATATCAATAACACCTTGTATATTCCCTCAAAGTTGAGTAGGAGAACAAGTTCTTAGTGCTAGATAACTGTTCGACAGAAATATCACCTGTAAATCAAGAGTCGTCTTCTTGGTAGTAGAGAACTGATTTACAAAAATATTAGTTATAAATAAAGCAAGAATGTGTGACTGATATTACGTGTCACTAAAATCTATGCTCAGTCAACTGCAATTAAACAAAGTGTGACACACACTACAGAGGCTCTTCCTCAGTATAGGTGTAAGAAAGGAAATACTAGCCAATGGCAACATTAAAGAAACCAAGAATACTAGATGTTAAGAGTTCAGAAACATTGGAATATTATGTAAGCTACATTTATCTTGTTTTCTTTCTCAAGGGGTTTTCCATTCAAATTAGGGTGCACAAATATAAAAAGACCTAAATTTCTAAAATACCAATCAAACATCAGAACAATCTTAAAATAGTACAAAGTGACAAATAACTTTAAAACACTCGAATAAATTGACAATACAACGGGACCACAATGATAAATAGAAAGAATCATAGAAACACGTCAACATACCTTATTGGAACTTAATGAATCTGAGCACGAGTCCTTAGGAGTGATTACATTTGGTGTGTAAGAAACATCTGCATCTCCATCCTCAAGCCAACTTTTTGCTTGATCCCTGGAATTTATTTTTGCTTTTCTCTTCAAAAGATTACGTTCCCTTGCACTTGGTCTTTTTACATTGGGAACCATGTTTGCGACAAACTGCTGGATATTATGTACAGAAGGTGATGTGTAAAATCTACGGTCTAATCCATTGTCTTCAAAATGCAATTTATTCATAATAAGATCTTCATCTTTTATCATATCATTGACATCCATGAACTGCTCGCAAACATCCAAACCTGTACCCAGCAATAATATTTATAACTTATGAAACGTACAAAATAAAGCAACCTAATCCACTTGTAAGCAACATGTACCCTGATTAAAAGGGGTCAAACACTAGCTAACTTTAGCCAGGAAGACATCAACATTCAATCTGACTCACTGCAAAGTTAACTGCCAAGAAAGATAACTGCTTTCACTCTAAAACCTGCCTGCATAAATTTTCTTCCCAAACCTTAGCACATTTCTCTCTATTTCACTCACAAACTGCTTATTTCCTCTCTCGACTAAACAAAGTAAACCGAATTCCTTATATTAGTTTTACTTACCAGTTACTACATTGTGTTAACCAAATAGATTTTTGACATGGAAATTGAACAGAGACGGGTGATCTTATCAGCATTGCTAAGGTATGGGGAATATAAAGAATAAAACTTTCTACAACAAGTAATTGGGGTTGGTTCGAATACATCGCCAAAATTTATCAATCTCACTGAACTAATCACCACCACAACACCCATCTGAATTATAGCAACTACCTTCAGTCTCTTTTGCATCAAAATTACCCAACAAAACGAAGCACATATTGATCCCGAGTAGGGTAATACAGTAGCAAAAGAATGAATATACCAGTTAGATTATATATTGCTTGCAGATCGGATTTCTAAGGGATGTGGAATCTTCTGCTTCACTGCTAAAAACTAAGATTGATACACTGACAAATCCAGACTTATGTTTGCCGCAGAGATTATATTGCAAAAACTTTAATAAAGCTATAATAGTAAGAGAAGCTAACCGAGACGCCGTCGTAGATTTTTCTTCTGGCGAGCCAGGCGCTCCTTTGAGTTCTTAGAATTATCACTTGCAACATCATATTCCTGCATTAAATTGATCATAAAAATTGAAGTCAAGCTTATAAGAATTACATTAAACGAAGCAAATATCTCCACAAAATTCCAATTGCACCTAATTGTGCCAATAATATATCATGTATAGACATCTCCAGGCACAAAGTGTTTGTTAAAGCTAATACTGAATTGAGGGAAAAAGGAAAAGCAAAAAAGGGACCCAAAACCAATATAATCAATCCAAATAAAATACCAATAATTAGACTACTAGTTTAGCAATTCAATTAATAGAGGATAAAATTTACAAACAGGAGCCACAAAATGAGTGCAATTTTGTCATGAATACCAAAAGTAGATACAATTCTACCATTTAAGAAAACCAAAGTTGGGCCTATTTAAGGAGTACTGGTAAACCTCTGACTGAAATTTGAATGGAGTAATCACCATAAGAGGATATGTACCCCTGCATAGCATAGTTAAAAAAACTATTGAGGCTCGCCTCAAGGTGAGGCTGTCAAAAACAGCCTTTGAGGCTACGCTTCTCACCTATGTACCGAGGCTAACGCCTCGGCTCCGTCA
>JAYMTQ010000475.1:0-17674 GCA_036897385.1 Geranium incanum | reverse complement strand
TGTGTCTTCTCGTAGCCACCTGTCAGCGTCTCAGTCCTCAACCGCCAATTTCTATGAATTTTATTTTAGTAATTGTGAAAAAATAAAATTAATTTTTAAAAAATATATCTATATAAACATTAGGGGCCTGTTTGGATTGTCCCTATTTTTACCCGCTGTTTGTGAACTGAAAGGCCTAATTTCCCAAACAGGACCTTCTTCCTCATCTTCTTCAGGAATCAGAATAATTCTTCAGCATCGTTTCTTCTCATTTTCTCTCTCCGTTTCTGTATAAAAGCTTCGTTTTTTTGGGTTTCTCTTGTTACCCAGAAAGCGGAAGGAAAATTGAATCCTTGTTCTTCGTCTGTTACTTATAGCCATGACCACCGTTGTTGAGATCGACGCTGCTCAGCTAGCCAGCTCTCTTCCCGGCCTTGAAATCGACGATCAGGTACTCGATTTCCTCAATTCTGTGCATTTTTCGATTCGTTTTGCATCGTTCAGATCTATTTGGTTTGTGGGTAGGTGAGGGCAATTGTTGTTATTTTCGATTGTTGGTTGAATCTGGGAGAATGCAATGGACTTGAGTTGTTAGATGAGAAGAGATTGTAGTTTGGTTTGGAATTTGTGTCTTGTGATCTTGTTTTGGTGCAATTTGCAATCTGAATCATGGGTGGCTTTTTTTTTCTTTGATCAGATCTTGTTTGCTGGTATATCGTGACAGACCCTTTTTGTTTCTGGGGTTTTATCATCAGTTGCTATTTCATTGGTGATTCTGTTGTCTGTGTTTCGATCCAATCTGAGGTATTTTGCAATTTATGAGTTAAATTTTGAATTAATTTAATTTAATTTGGGATTTGTAGGGGGAAATGCAGATTCCAAGGGAGGTTCAGAGGGTGGGGTGTGGTAATCATAGTGATGTTTGTGCAATTTGCTTGGATAAGATTGTGCTTGAGGAAATAGCCCTTGTAAAAGGTTGTGAGCATGCCTATTGGTAAGTCTAACCAACCTATCGTCTCACTATTATTTGCCATTGTTGAACACGCCCTTTGTTGGGGGATGCAGTTTATTGTTTATCTTTACAAAGCAAGTTTCGTTTTATGTGTATTTGTTCCTTCGGTTTTAGGCTTTTAGCTTATGGGCTTTGATTAGGTGGGATTTTTTTTCCTGCACTAGCTGTTGGTTATCTAGTTTTTCTCACCCTTGCTCATGGATTTGTGTTTTTCAGAAGAAGACAACTTATGTCTTCTTAATAAAGAAGGTAGTGGCTAGTGATGAAATGCCATATGCCTTGATCAGCATTGTTAGTTCCTATACTCGGGGAGAGTCCTAAATGGCCTATGATAAGAAACAAATTTCACAGTTGCAAATAGTCAGTGTCTCTATGTTCATGTTATGTGATCAGTTGGCATTATAAGACGATCATAAAAAACTTCTGGATACTTTAGGATATGTATGTAAGTATATAACAAGTGGCATAAGCTTGTAAATAAGTGAATAAAAATGGTATTGTAAGATGAAAAGATTTGAGGTAGGGTACAAATGTCTTTCAAGAATCCCGAGTCAAATGTTGACTTGATTTTAGAAATACCATCTGTTAGAAAGTATTGATCTATTCTAGTTTATGCGGTGGATGGTATTTTGGAATAGTGGAATCCATATTATCCTATCGGCCGGTTTTCATTTTTTAACCCATACAAAGGAAGCTTACTTTCACTCTTATTTTGCAACACTTGGTTGTTCATTTATGTGATTGGGTAAGTTTAACTTTATTGAGTTGGTTGTTCATAGTGGAATCCAAACTATAATTGGGAGTTTAACTTTATTACGTCATTTACTTGATTGGTTGTTCATAGTGGAATCCAAATTATAATTGGGCTACCAAGCAATACATGATAATACTTGGTTATTCATTTACGTGATTGGGTAAGTTTAACTTTTGATCTGTATCTGAAGTGTTGATACACACTGTCGCAGGGTGCTTTATACATGTTGATGGGTTTATTGTTCTCTGTTTATAGTGTAACATGCATCCTTCAGTGGGCAACATACAAGGACAATCCAACATGCCCCCAGTGCAAACATCCATTCGAGTCTCTCAATATACATCGCTCTCTTGATGGAAGGTAACAATCTCTATGCTATATATCAAATGCTATTAGACTCGAAACTAAAAAATGTCGATAACATATTTTGCCGCATCCTTGCTTTTCCTTGCAGTATCCATGACTACATGTTTGAGGAGAGTGTCTGTCTACTTCTTAGAGCCACATGGTTTAAACCTTTGGTCGTGGAGGACCATGTACATATTCATCATGATCTAGAGGAATATGATCATTATTACTATATATACGATGAGGACGATGGTGAGGACTTGGATGAAGTTTATTTCAATGGTTCATCAAGTCTTCGCATTGGCAATCAGAGATGGGGAGATAATGGATACGTTAGAGCCGGCCGTCAAGAGGCAAGGCCAGCGAACAGACCAAACTCCCAGAATTCGGGAGCAGGTTCTTCACGAGAGCCTAAGAAAAAAGAACCCGTCGTGAAGGATATGACGGGGAGGAGGGCGAAGAGGGCACTCAAGCGGGAAGCTGCAGACAAGGCGGCTGCAGCGAAACATGAGCAGCATTTGGCGAGGTTGGGCCGCACGTGAGTCACCTTCGCCGCCGTTCAAGTTGTACATAGAACTGGTGAAATAAGAGAGAGGTGCTTGCTCTGTATCTTTTCAAAATTCAGATTCAAATATCTAATCTTTTAATTTCTGCAAGTGCAGAATGGTTTCATGTTACTTGCTCTTTTGTTGCATGTACAGACCTGGTTCATCAATAACCACATGCTTTACTACATTTTGTACATAATGTCTTAAGCTATGGTAAATATCATTTTATTTTGAATGAATGCAGAGTTGGGGACTTGCTGATAAATACGGTATTGCATAATTTTATTTGAGATATGAGGAAATGATGAGTTCTATGACTTGGGTTGTGCAGATTGTTGCATAGTGAAGTATTTCAAACATAAACAGTAAATAATGGTTGATTTTTTTTTATTTGGGTTGGTTTATGGTTTTAAGAACTGAAATGGTTTCTGGTTGAACAAAGCTTTGAATGGTAAGTTGAGGCAGAGTATTGAGCAAGGATGCTATGAAAATAAGAACCATAGTAATTTTAATTTTTTTGTTATCATATTTTAATGCAAAAATTCGTATGATTATCCCCGTTTCTTGTTTTGTTTATCATAATTTTATGCAAAAAAAAATTCAGATAATTATTTTCGGGTTTGTGCAATTTTTGCATTTACAAATTATTATGTCAATCAAATAAAAATATTTACCAATCACATGCATTGTAATAATAAGCTAATAAATCAACTAATTAATATTAGACTTCAATCAAATAAAGTGGTGGCAACGCCGCGGTCTGTTCTTACGCCTATGCGTTTAGAGTTCTCGTCCCAGTTGACGAGATTCGCGACTACAGTTCGCGATTCGCAAGGAGAGTTCGGAGGCTGCGCTCGCATATGCGATTAGGGTTGCCTCGTTTGTTGGAGCGGAGCAGGGCAGAGCATGTTTGGGGCTAGTTTTGGGGCTGATTTGGGGCCGTGTGTCAGGGGATTCGATGATTAAATCATGGGGGTATTATTTTGATATTATCTATGAGGGGAGACGAGTCCAGGAGGGGGCCAGTGGTGGATGGGAAGAGAAGCTCAGGCGAACAACTTATTGCAGGAATGGTGGTGATTGGGGCAGTGAGAGTAGACAGATTGGGACGGGGCTTATCGGAGGTAGGGCCAGAAAACTCTGGCGATTTGCTTTTTGCGGTTTTGGTTGGTTAATAGATCGGTATCGGGAGGGAATCGGAGTTCTCTGGCGTTGGTGGACAGATTTATGTAAGCATATCGAACTTGGGGGTCTTAGCTTTCTTAAGCTTCAATAAGTCACTTGGGTGTCTCATTGGGATCGGTACTTGGAGGAAACGGGGAGGTCTTTGGCGTCAATGGGTTGATAAGCTGAGAGGACTTGAATGTTCAAGGATTCGCGATTTCTATATTGATCGCAGGGTTGATCGAGGAAGCTGGTTTAAGGCGGTATGCGGCAAGATCACAGGGTTTCTCCATCCGAATGAGGTGGAGGCCGTGGCTCTGCATGATACTAACTGGTTCGAGTCGATTGATCTCCGGGGTTATCATGAATGTCTGTTTAAAACATTTTGCAGTGGGATCACGGGGTTTCTCCATTCATATGAGGTGGAGGCCGTGGCTCTACATGATGCTAAACGGGCCGAGCTGAACAACTTTGGAGGAATCATTGGCGAAGGGTGTTGCGGATTATCCACTATCGGAACATGTGTTCTTATTTGTTTCGCTAGTAATCAAATAACTCACGAATTGACCAAGTTTGTTTTAACTAACATAACTGGAATTATGGTAAGAGGTCTGTCCCACCATCTGTAGCTTCAACTGTCCGTCTTTATGCTGGGTTAGTTGCTATTTAATCAATAAAATTCACTTTTACCTTAAAAAAAAATCTTCTAAAGATGATGACGCGTTATTATAGTGATGCTTTGGTCTTTTATTATACTTCCCATAATTTGAATATAGTTAGTGAAAATAGGTTCACATGGAGACAATAGCATATAGTACTTAAATTCATCCACATTCCACAGCATTTGTAAGAAACTGTAGAGTAGTGAAAGTTAATAGGTGAATCCACATGGCAGCTAATAAAGAAAAGGTACAAAGGAGCACGAGTCCGTAGGTGGTAGCTTTGTGAGCATTGACTACAATTTCCATCAACATTGATGAATGTCACGAGTCGGAAATATTTGGTTATTGAAATTCAACAACTTATAGCCGTGACTTGTGATTCTTTTAATCTCAGTCCTCGTTATCATTGATTCGTCATCGTAAAATTGTATATTCAAGGATGATTACAATTGAATTCACGTTCAAAACCAACGAAAGGAGGTTAATTTTCAGATATTTATTCTTAAGAAATTTTATTATCACTATTTTCAATTATGCGATTTTTTCACGTTACTATCTTCAATTAACTTTTATTTCGAATCACAGAAGAAAATTTTTTTTTGATATGTTTATTGACACATTGCAAGTAAATTTAATGTTAAGATAATATAAATATTTTACATCAAAATTAACTCTATTAGGAAGGATCGCATAATAAAAATCGCAAGCATGATCATGATCATGAAGTTTTCATATTCTTTAATACTAGAATAACTTTCATTTAAAAAATATAATAGAATAACTTTCGTTAACTTACATATTTGTCCTTCGTTTTTACCCGTGCATCGCATTTTAGAGTTTGGGCTTAAGGAAAGTTAAAATTTTCTTCGCAGGCCCATTAGGTGGTGGAAATGCAAACCCGGCCCATTACTATCCAACGGCCCACCTGTTGTCTTTCTCTTCTCTCAATTCTCTGTTGTGTGCTCGGAGAAACAGAAACACAGTGCTTCAATGGCTCAGATTCCGAACCTAGACAACGCTCCTATCAACCTCACATCGCTCAGGTACATTTCTCACTCGTCTTCTTCATTTTCTTGGTAATTCATTTTCTTTCTCTGAATTCGTCACTAGATTTAAGCTAATTCTGATTTCTCATTTGTGTATTTTTCAGGGAACAATCTCAAAAGGAGCTAGTTAACATCCTCAAGAACGTGAGTGGAAACATGAAATTGATTTTTCAATTATTTAATTTTTTTTCTGATCTGTAATTTTGTCTCATTTCTGAGAAATTCATGGAAAGCAGAACTTAATTGCTAATACATTTTGTTAATGTGGATCCTGAATACATACAAAACTAGCTGATCGTTTTGATTGGGGGTTAATTTAATTGCTTTTGTAGATTCGAGGAAAGAAGTGTTTGGCCATTGATCCAAAGCTTGGGGGCTCTCTCTCATTGATCATCCAGACCTCACTCCTCAAGGTATTAATCTTTAGACGCTTGAGTCTTACGAAATCTATTAGAATCAGTTTGCTGGTCAATTCACTTGTAACTCAAGTTAAATTCAGATTATTTTATTTGTATCTGGATTCTGGAATGGATATTTGTATTTGAGAGTGCTTATCTTTGTCTGCACGTCATTATTCCATATAGCTAGATATCTTTTAGTGCCATTCAGAATTGAATATTTGGTATTGTTAACAGGAACATGGGGTGGAATTGCGACATCTTTCTGCAGACCCAATTGAAACGGAATGTACAAAAGTGGTTTACCTTGTCCGTTCTCAGCTTAGTTTGATGAAATTCATCTGCTCAAATATTCACAATGATGTTTCGAAAGGCCTCCAAAGGGAGCACCATGTTTATTTTGTTCCCCGTCGTACAGTTGCCTGCGAGAAGGTAAAAAATAGTTGGCTTGTAAGAGCTGAGGCATGATTTGTTACCGAAAGCATACATGTTGTCAGCAATTGTTTTAGTTACGCAGGTCCTTGAGGATGAAAATGTTCATCATTTGACAACTATTGGGGAGTACCCATTGTATATTGTTCCTCTAGACGAGGATGTGATATCTTTTGAACTCGATCTTGCTTACAAGGTACGTCATTGTTGCTACTGTTATCTGTTGTGAATATATTTTATTCATCTTTTCAAGGTTTAGATTGCCCTTTTTCATTCTCTGGTATTACAGGAATCCCTAGTTGATGGTGATACTAGCTCACTTTGGCATATAGCGAAGGGCATTCACAAACTTGAGGTTGTATTTTATATTAGTATAATGTAATCGATCACATATTTCACGGTCATTTTTCATTCATCTTATAGCTCAAACTTGTTTCTATATTGTAGTTTTCTTTTGGAGTTATACCAAATGTGAGGGCCAAAGGTAAATCATCAGTACGCATAGCTGACATTCTTAATAACATGCAAGCAGAGGATCCAGTTATCTCTTCTGATGTAATTACACTCACTTCAAGCACCTTAATTTACTAGTGAAATAAGCTTTAACAATTTGATTTATTCTTATGCAAATGTGCTGACGTTAGTCTCCCTAATTACTTGTTTGTATACCAGACGGGCTTATCAGAGATAAATACACTTATTCTTCTAGACAGGGAGGTAAAAAAAAATCCTTCTTGTGTTTTCCCTCTTTAATTTTTCAGCGATTGTGTTGGTAATTTTTTTTTTGTAGACCGTCTTCAAAATATTGTAACGAGCACAGCGGGATTGTACTAGGAGCTCTTATTTATTTAGATAGGAAGGCAGTTTCTTTCCTCTTAACTATTCACTGACACTATAACTTGTGGAATAGTTGAACATGACGAT
This sequence comes from Geranium incanum, assembly GCA_036897385.1. Classification (NCBI taxonomy): domain Eukaryota; kingdom Viridiplantae; phylum Streptophyta; class Magnoliopsida; order Geraniales; family Geraniaceae; genus Geranium; species Geranium incanum. The sequence continues at coordinate 10,407 of JAYMTQ010000475.1, read as the reverse complement.
GTCATGCATTTTTTTATGATGATCTGCAAGGTATTATAGTAGCAGAGCAGTTGAACACTTGAGCTTGAAGATTTTTAGACTCTGAAATCAGTTGAGATGAAGATGATTTATTTTCTTCATAATATGGAATGTGTAACCCACTTTACCAAATATACCACACTTAATTTGTTTGTTCTTATACCCTGCCCATGTTTGTTGGTGCAAATGCTTAAGTTTTATGGCTTGGCTGCAGGTGGACATGGTTACTCCCATGTGCTCTCAACTTACATATGAGGGGCTAGTGGATGAGGTAAACTATTGCAAAAGAAAAATATTAAAATAGCTATGATTAGTTGATTGCATGATAGGATAAATATAATGGCATCTGAAAAGGGTGTGATCAATAGCTATATGTAAAACATGGAGTTGCTAATAAGACAGTTGTCCACCTATTTTTAGTTTGTACTTTGGTTAAAATGAGAAGAAAAGAGCAGTCTTTTGAACCAAATTTATCAACAATATGGTTTCTTTTTTTTGGATATACTTATCTTGTCTTTCAACTGTGGCTAGTCCTATTAATATGTAAAACCTGGAATCATGAAGTTGAGAAAACTATCATGATATATATGATCATTAGGTTGTTTATGTCTCAAATTGTCCCCACACTACTTTCTAGTTTCAAGGTACAATGTTCTGAAACGCGAGCGAAAAAAGATAAAATGACGATAACAAGTGGTTCTCGTTTTCGGATTTTTGTCAGCAATATCGGTGCCCGTAACACTTGAAGCCTTGGACCATCATCATATGAAAACTGAGCACTTAACCACATTGCCCAATAGGTGTTGGTTGGTTTTTGGATTTGTTGTGATATATTTCTAATATGTTTATACATTGCAGTTTTTGCACATCAGTAATGGTTCAGTAGAGCTTGATGCATCTATCATGGGAGATAAAGGAGAGGGGAAAAAGATGAAAGTTCCACTTAATTCAAAGTAAGTGATAGTACCTGATTTGATTTGTTTGTAATGGATATATTTACGATGCTTTATTTTCTCTCTGCTGCTGATGAGTACTGTTTTATATGGTAATATGGTATATAATTAGTTTTAGAACCCTTGATTAGATTGTGATGGATTAAATTAAAAATCTAGATTAGAGGCTTTCTCGACAAGTCATTAGCGCCTTGCTCTCCAAGCCAATCTTATGCATAAATTTAATTTGTATTCATTAGTAAATCATCAAGAAATCACCCTCTCTTGAGATTTAGCAGTTACTTGTTAGTGTTATGTATCCAAGAAAATCACATATGTTTCTACATGAAGATACTGTCATCTTCTATCATTACATATCACTAGATGGGTGTACCTTAACACTTGCTATGCATAAAACTCTTGATTGTGAACAGTAAATATACATAACCTATACTAGTTTGGGTTCATCAACACAACTTATTGAGTTCTTTTTGGTTCATAGGAGTCATAATGTTGAGGCTTCTTAATACCTGACTAAATATTATGGCTTACTTTGCTTATCATTTTTATGCCCAGTTATTTATGTACTAAACATGGCTTTTATTTTAGTGATAAGCTGTTCAAGGAGACCAGAGATCTCAACTTTGAAGTTGTTGTCCAGGTTGATCTATTTTTAACCATGTATTTTATTACCCATTGCAATTTAATATCATCCTCCTCCAAAATCTTTCTCAGTTTAGTTTCTTGGATTATAGTCTCTCCTTAGTTCCCAATTTCAGTATGTTCGCAGGTTCTACGTCAAAAAGCAACATCCATGAAGCAGGACTATGCAGAAATGTCAACTACGGTAATTGAATTCAGATCATAACATACAAATAACTTATGTGATTGTATTAAATCTGAAAGTCTGCTTGGTAAAATTAACGCTGCAATCTTTTTGAGAAGATGATGTGCTGTAGCTTCTACATATGGTTTAGATTGTAGCTAAATACAAACTTAAAGAAGATAGCTGATGGTTAGAGATGTGTGTTGATTATGACTTAAACAGCAATTCAAATGCTTTATTTAAGGGACAGTTATTGGCCTTGTAAACAATTTCTGATGAGGTGCCATATAATGAACAGACACAGTCAGTTTCTGAATTAAAGGACTTCGTCAAAAAGCTGAATTCATTACCAGAAATGACTGTAAGTAAATGTTTTTTTCACAAAATTTGAATGAATAGCTGACATGAGAACTGCATAATATGCAAGTGAGTCTTATACTATAATTTGTGGCTGATTATTGGTTTAGAGGCACATAAATCTTGCCCAGCATCTGTCAACATTCACATCAAAGCCATCATTTCTTGCAAAACTTGACATGGAACACACAATTGTTGAAGCTCAGAGTTATGACATGTAAGCTGAAATTATACTTCTAAGGTTTATCTTCACTACATTCAAATTCCCGTGTCTTGATATTACATGCTGTACAATTCCACCATACATTTTGTACTCAGGAGCACACATTTGGGTTGCTTGTTATGTTACTGGTCTATTAGTGGTTTGCTGATTTTCCATTTCAGTGTACACTGAATCTGCAGAAAGTAGCATTGTGATCTTTCTCACACCCTCTCATTGTAGCTCTATTTATATTATATGCTTGTATGAAAATGGGGCAACTAGTTTTTCTATTTAAAACGGTGTTAGTTGATGTTTCTATGACATGTTTTGAATTGAAGCTATTTTATCACTCATGGATGGAGAAGATAGGTGTGGTAAGAATGCTAAATTTCCAGTTTCTCTCACTTCTGTGGAAGTGTTTACAAGATAATATATTAAGTTACAAAAGGTAACTTTATTTGCATTACTAAATATGATTTAGGGATTTTTAGTAGTCTATAGATCATGTGTGTTTGAGATCTGCTGGAAGCTTCCCATTAAGTTACACGTCCCCATCATCTACTGGTAATGCTTATTTTTATTGTTGCATCAAAGTGAAAAAGTTATAAGAATGACTTCCAAACTAACCCTGTCAACGGCCAACAACCACATGAGCTAATTACTTATTTCTAATGGTTTACATTTACAGTATATATAGAAGAACTTAACCTTTTCTAATCAATTGCAGTACGCTTCTAGATGCACTGTTTATGCAGCACTTCCAGAAGCTAATATGTTTTGTCCCACAAGACCATTACGGAAAACCTTAATGTTCCTCAAGTATGTGTACTGTAAATGTAGTACAACTTATGCATAACAGTTTTGTTTTATGGCATAAGGTAGTTCTGCCTCCGTGTATAGGTGAATAACAAGCTGGTCTATTAATCAGATGTAACAACTATAAGTTGCTTAAAAAGATGACACTTCCAACCGGACTTGTAGCCAGACTTCCTTTCTTGAAGATTATAGCACTCAAGCGTTTTTCTTGTAAATGCATTTTGTTGTTTTCATGTATATATGCATAAATTGTTGTATTAAAGCAATATTATTTTTTACCTCTTTGTTAGTACTAAGTTATCATTCTATTGCATCCTTATCAATATATTGGTATAGTAATCAAGATTTCTTGCTTTTTTTCTTGTGCCTTTTGCATTGACATAACATTCTAATTTCTTGGAAAAAATGGATATACATGCAGATGCTTCGAGTACATTGAAGAAATGATCCATAAACAGGAGCCTTTTCTTAACGTCCTTCGCCTTCTCATCTTACTTTCTATTACAAATGCTGGGTTACCCAAAAAGCAATTTGATTCTTTGAGGCAAGAATAACACGCATATCTAGACTTTTTCCTCTTGTATAAAATTTTGGAATGTGGATCTGTATCTTATACCGTTATGCCTTTTGCATCTGTGGTTTGTTTGGATCTCAGATACTTACCTTTTTCAGTTATTTATTCATTATTAGGAGAGAGCTACTTCATAGCTATGGATTTGAGCACATGGCTACACTCAACAATTTAGAGAGAGCGGGATTATTGAAAAGACAGGTTCAGCATTTGACCTTCTGGATTAGCATTTTATTTAGTTACTTGTATCATTCTAATAATCAAGGTATATGAATTTTGTTAAATGAGTGTATTTATTGTACATAATCCTAGTGTCGCAGGAGTCAAGAAGCAACTGGATGACTATCAAACGTGCTTTGCAACTTGTTGTCGAAGATACTGACACTGCCAAGTACTTTTCCTCTCGATGATACTTTCTTCTAATATTCAGAATTATGATCTAATTCTAAAGCAGTCATTTTAGGATTATATTTCTATTTTTCGTATTGCACTACTGCCCTTACTAATTCCTTAAAATGATAATCTGCAACAGCCCAAATGATATTTCATATGTCTTTTCTGGTTATGCACCTTTAAGCATTCGCCTTATCCAGCATGCCCTTCGGTCTGGATGGTGAGGTTCACTATATACTCAATAAAGTTTGCTTTATTCAGATTATTGTTTTGAGCTGTTATATTATAATTTTATATACATGTTGAACATTCTTAAATACTGAAACCATTTATTATGCTTGCCTTCTGAAAAAAGGTAAAGCTAGCTTAATGTAATTAGTTGAAAAACAGCCCCTTATAGAGAGGAATTTGGTTCATCATACGTTCCTATTCTGGTTGTTTAGTTGTCAAATTTTAAGATGAGTAGTTTTTTATTTAACTATGATCAACTTATGAGGATTTTATTGTTAAACTAAGCTTATTACTGTTGATTTGGTATAAAATCATGTCTGAGCTTATTTTTCTCTGGAAGAAGTGTCTGAACATAATCATTTTGGTCCTTCAGGCGGCCTATGGAAGAAATTTTGAAGCTGTTACCTGGACCACATTCAGAAATAAAGAGAGTCTGCAATTTTCTCTTTTATCTGTTTCCTTTCAGTAACTTTTCTTTTAGTTGCATGCCACATTTAGAAATATATTAATAATTTTCTATTATTAATATATTGTGCTGTCATCCCAGAGTGGATTTACAAGCAGTCCATCATTTGACACATTGCAGGGAGTTTCAGCCAACATGGACAAGTATGCTTTATCTAGCTCCTTTTCTGTTCATGTTTTGTTTATATCCATGAATCTTACAAATTAACGTGAAAATACAATAGATATAATGTCGTATAATCAATTATGTGCATTCATCCCATATCTGATTTCAAAATGTAGACTGATGCTGTTGCTAACAAATCCTTATACAAAAGTCACTATAATTAATTTCAACCTGAATGATTGAAAGCTGATCTTCATTTGCTTTTAACGCTAACGATTCAGAGTGGTAGATGGAAGGCGCTCCCTGGTGCTTGTCGTCTTCATTGGAGGTGTAACATTTGCAGAAATTGCTGCTCTTCGGTTTCTGTGTGCTCAAGTACGTCATTTTTTCTTCCTTATCTTCATATTTAATGTTTAAACATGTATGAATCACCTTGTCTCTTCAAGTCGGCATCATTAAGTAAAAACTGTCAGTAGTGTAATGTAGTTTATATTGATAATCCTTGCATACCTCAAACCTTCTACATACACTCAATTTGGAATTCAATGAATTAGAGCATCACGAGAATTTGTGATTCGTATCAAATACATAATCTCTCAACTATCCTAATTTGTTATATGGATTCATTGATCGTGTTAGAAGGGTTTGCATGGATAATCCAACGAAAGTAGTCCTGTTTCTGTCATCATCTGTGATTCTGATGGCTAATATGTTGTGCAATCTTATGTCTTACAGGAAGGTATGGCGTACGATCTGATTATTGGAACAACAAAAATTATCAGCGGCAATACCTTAACTGAAACATTCCTGGAGAAGCTGAGTGCTTGATTTGTATATCTTTACCCTCCATCTTTCGAATTCTGAAGTGACCCTGAGATTTTTCTGTAGAGAATTTAAGTTGGGCCGTTTTGACTGAAATTTGAGGATAACAATGTATGCCTAAAGTCCAGGTCTCGAGTTGGAGAGTGAACAAAAATATCGTCCAAAATTTTCCCTTGGTGCTGAATAGAGATGTTTTCACTTTGGAGAAATTGCGCAAAGTCACGGTAAACTTTACATGTTTTGCATAAAACCATAGTGAACTTTATTTCCCGAGCACCAACTATATGATCGTTAGATATTCGTTAGTTTTATTTTTTTATTAATTATGAAATGATTGAAATGAGTCATGTGCGTAGAAGTTTATACATGATACGTATGGGAAATGAAACTCAATTTCTTTTTAATACATATCCAATATAAATTTTTATATTGAAACACGCAAGTAGTACAAAGTAAATTGGAATAACATATGGGGGCAAGGCAACATCTTTTCACAAACACACACCGATCAAAGAGGGAATAGGAAGATCCGATGGATGGATTAGACTGAAACTGCAATCACATGTCCAATAATAAAAATAGTAATAAGAGTAACACAAACACACACACTAATTAACTGGTGGAGGAGATAATGTGCTCAAGCTCAAAGGAGCCACAAGCAATCCTAATGAGAGCTCCTTTGTGAGCAAAACCAAACTCCTCAGCAGCTTGCTCCAGCAGCTCCATGAATGCTGGCTCTCCCAACACCCTCAGTGGCACCACAATCCTCTTCGGCTTCCCGTTGTTCGCTGCTATCACAGCAAAATGTCCCTCCTTCACATCCTTGGGGAACAGAAGACCCATTTCTCAAGCAAACACAACAATGTTATGCAAACGGAAATGGTTGGTTTAGTGAATTGGTGAAGGTGAAGATGGTGCAAAAAGGCTGGAGTGACGATGGTTTATATAGGAATGTGAAGTGTAGACAAAGAGTTGGGCAAGGCAATAGAGAGAGAGAGAGAGTAGCTCCAACGAGTCGTGCCTAATTAGGCAAACATGAGTGAGGAGAGGAGGTTTCGTGGGCAAGTGTGTGTAGCTTTGGTTCTGATATGTCATTTTAATGGGTCTTGTTTTGTTACATCAGCCTTAAATATTTCCGTAACACATATAATCATCGATCCCTCCCTTTGCTTGTAATGGAGATGGATGGTCTTGTTCATATTGGTATCGCGTCAACGACATGGAAACAACACTGCAACATGAACTAGCATTTTAGGTGACATACCAACGTGGATTCACCCCGGAACTGAGACTCGAATTTGACCCCATATCACTTTTATGGTTATTAACCAGTTGGGCGAACAAACTTTTCATCAGAACATTATTATTTTAACAGGATGATAAAAATATTATGGAAAAGTCGGGAGATCAAATATGACGAACTTTATACTCAAGATGTTCGTCAAGATTACCTCTGGTAAACTCCATCTGCGAGACGAACACGAGAGAATAGTTTTTTTAAAATTATTTCTTAGGCAATTACGTTATTTTTGAATTTTTTTCCCATTTTGCTAAAGAACAAAAAAATAATTGATGACTATTTTTTTTACGATAAACAAAGTACACATCTACTCAATACAAAATTATGGTAGTACAGTCTCCAATAGTTCGTCCCTAGGCATTACAAGTCTTGTGACACTGAAATGATTTAGTCAATCGAAACTATTGAGATCGAAAACTTGGCCGAATTCATTGCAAATCACTAAATCCCGCACCTCGTCTATAGGTATGTTTCATCATACCCCGCGCCTTTCAAAACAAGTCATTAAAGAATGAAGATCTTTTAGAGTTTTCTGCCTTTTCTTAATCCTTTATTTTCTCTTTTTCCTTTTTGTCTGTATCCACTCTCTAACTCTGGTCTCAAGCAATCTCATTGGGAGGGATTATGAGGATTTTTCGAATCATTTAAGAAAAAAAGTGTATAATTATTTAAAAAAGTACATAATTATTTCCCTTAGTAGAAGATATATTAGAAAGGAGAAGATCCACAATAAACCCAAACTTTTGAGCACATAGTTGGGCATAGATGCAAAGAGTATCTGCACATGAGTGAGCTATGTCAAGTAGCTATCGTTGCATTTTCAAAAAAAAAAAAGTAGCTATAGTTGCCACCACCTTTGCCTGTGGCCCATAATAAACAAAGTAGCACATAGTTGGCCATAAAAGCCAAAAGTATCTGCTCATGAATTAGCAATGTCAAGTACCTGTACTTGCCACCCTCTTTGCCTGTGGTTCAACCTACACTTGCATTACATTTTCAAACAAAAATAAATGGAGGGAAGAAATGGATATTTTCTATTTCTTCTATTAGGGTTGCAAGTGTACAACATCAGAACATAGTCATGTTTATGATGCCAATCCATTACAGCTCCTCTAGCTACATACATATTCATTTAAGATCACACAAAAGATGAGATATATTCTATTGGCACAAATCCATATCTCTTAACGGAGCCCCAGGGCACGAGAGAAGACAGCAAAACAAACCACGCTGTACAGATTTAATATTGCAAACAGATAGTGTTACAAATACCATGGGCAATTGTCTGCTCAACCCAAGGCTCATCTAATCATGAAGAGGGGGGCCGTGGCAATTTCTTTGCAATTTCCTGCCAGTTAGAGAAGAAGATTGTCAGCCTTCAAAGTTCAACCACTCGTTATAAATAGTACACCCCAAACCTATATTGTACGCGGCAGGAAAGATTTAATATCAGTCAGTTTTAAGAAATGAATGGTTGAGAACACTCTCAAAGCCCACGGGTACCACATCAATATGTGAATGCATCGAAGTACATTGTAACTTACACAATAAGAGGCAGTAGTCTCAATCAAAAAGAATCTTACTTGACCACTACACATAGCTAACATGTAGACGCGGTTTAGGGAATCTTGGGTAATTAGCAAAGTCACCACAGTAACTAAAGTCGTGATAAACCGGATAGTAAACTATGTCATAGTCTCAACTTTTACATAATAAAGATTATACAACTATTAGATAATAGAGTCACAATATCATGGGCAACATATAAATGGTAATTTAATTAGTTCCTTTTAACCCGCAAATAAGATGACTGCAAAACAAAGCGAGCAAGTAACTACCACCGTACTAGCATACAGAGTATCTTTCTTAGTACATTGGAGATACTATATAAATAATAAAGTGGGGATTGGTGTGGAGTATGTGAGGAGTTGGTACAGGTAAAAGGACAAATAAGACCTCATCCATCAGGTTAACTCAAATCAAAATACCAGAACATAACATTGGGGATGAAGACATGTTAAAATTATTATTGTTTGCTTATACAATCAAGGATGCATTGGTCAATATATTAAATGGTACCTCAAAAAGCTGATTAATATTATCTGCCGTCTTAGCAGATGTCTCAATAAAGAACATTCCATTCTTCTCTGCATAATCCAAGCCATCCTTCAGGAATAAAATGCCAATTCAGTAAATAATATAAATCACTGCTAACCCGTCAATATATGATGAGTCTAAAACCCTCGGTAGCAAATAATAGTCCCTCTGTCCAAAATAAGTATCCTACTTTCTTTACTTAATTGTTCCCGAAAAAGCATCATTCCTTTTGGGAAGTGAAGATGCATGGATTAGTAACAAGGTTCTAAATGTCAGGATTGGGGAGAACTCAGCGAGAAAAAAAAGGAGTTCTGAGAACTTGGGGAGAAATCGACAAACTTCATTTTTTATTAAATGAATATTTTATGTACATTTCATATATAATTCACATGAAACACAAAAATAACAATAGTTTAGTAAAATAAGATACCTTCAAACAACTTAATAAGTTAATTAAAAGCACAAATTATAGAACAATTTCAAAGCACATGCAAATATACAAAAATTGACCAGGTTTGACCGTGTTGACCGGATGAGAAATTGGGGAGTTCTAAAACTCAGTCAACTCAATTTTACGGAGTTCTTGGGGAGAAATCGGGAGTTTTCGAACACGGTCAGTTATTACTGCTCGAGTGTGTTAGCAAGTAGGAACACAAGTGGACATGGTGGGAAACTGAGCATTAATTCCATCAGTTCTTACTTGAGCTGGTACTTTCCGCTGCTCATGAAGATCAGCTTTGTTGCCGACAAGAGCCAAGACTATATCAGGGTTTCCATGTTTTTGCAGTTCCTAGAAAATGAATTCAATAGTTGTTTTAGTCCACAACAACAAAAACAAAGTCATAGACAATGTAAATGGCATGGTTCAAACAACAGTTTAACTTTGGAGGCAAGAATCTAGTCACTATTACTATAAGTAAACATCCAAGTAAGAAAACTGTGATTACCAATCAGTATTTGCCTACTTTATACATATAAATCTAAAGGTTACCTACTATGTTACTATATAACTTAACTCCATTCAACTTGCATGGAAATATGGTCCTTTCTATGTTTTACTCCTTTCTAGTTAGTGCCCACTTACATCCGTTGTATCATACAATTAGTGTACAACATGCTACATATCCTTTACATGAAAGAATGTTTGAGTTTGGATCAAATGAATAAGTGCTCTTAAAATGTAGAATGAGTATTATTATTATTTTTTTTATCGGCAAATTGTATCAAGATTTGGGCTCGACTATGCTATGATAAAGTAAGACAGTACCAAA
>JAYMTQ010000474.1:0-17679 GCA_036897385.1 Geranium incanum | reverse complement strand
GTTTCCGATTCTCCGGCGGAGATAGCTTGCTCGGAGGAGGAGAGTGACGAGAGGTCTCCGATTTTGTTCTTCCTGTTCTTCCACAAGGCGGTGGGGAAGGAGCTCGACGCGCTTCACCGATCCGCAATGGGCTTCGCCACCACCGGGAAGCGAGCCGATCTCAGGCCGCTGGTGGAGCGGTACCGGTTCCTGAGGTCAATTTACAAGCACCATTCCGATGCTGAAGATGAGGTTAAATTATGATTTCTTTAATTCATGTTAACGCATTGTTTGCAACTATGCATCCAGCTGTTTTGTCTTGTATGATTGCAGCATATACACTAGCTGAGAGGCTTGAATTGAGCTGTTTTTGTGTGTGTGTTTTTTTGAAACATTTTGTCTATTTGTCTTATATGTTGTTGCTTTATTTGGTGTCGACTATTGATGAAAGCTATAGTGACCTAAGAAATGGAAATCTGATGATTGTTGCTACTGAAGATTGTACAAGGAGAAGAGTAGGAGAATTTGACTTGCAAATTTTGTATTTGGGTTTAATCTTGAATTGTTTGTTTGCTTTCCTAGCATTTCAGAAATGAAAATTTTCTATATTGGTTTGGTTGCATCTCTTTCAGTGTAGGGCATTTTTAGTCGCTCTATGATACTGACTAGCAGAGAAACACCATACTGTTTACAATTTTATTTCTTCTGATGCATTGAGCTCTCTTGCAATGGAGGGAGTAGGCAAGTCCCCCATATATAGAAACTATCTCCGACGGTATACATGGCTTTTATTCATCTTTTCTGTACTTTGTTTTCTTTTGATTCCGATAGACCTATTTTCTTCTTGGCATGCCCTGTTAATCGGTCTTCTCTCGTGACAACATTTGTTTACGTCGAAACTGACTATCATAGTTTCCTTGAACGAGTAAGTGGTTTTTCTGAATGTTGTTCAATGTTTATGTGCTGTTTTGCCGGAAAGTCTTGTACATTTAGCTTGATTATAAGAAAAACATTTCTACACGCTATAACCATTTTATGCACTGACAGAAAGTCGCTTAAGAATTTACTGCCAATAATGTAAGACAATTGCTGTCAACGTATATTTATGTCTTTACGATCTCTTCTTATAAACGGGCTGTATAAATTCTCAAAAAACTGAAAAAGATGTTTTCAGTAACTTCTATTTCCTTAACAGCCAGCTCTTTGATATCATTATCTTCTATGGCCGGAAGTTTTAAGATCAGATATTTTCAAACTATAGGTTATCTTTCCTGCTCTAGATATACGAGTGAAGAATATAGCACAAACATATTCCCTTGAACACAAGGGGGAAAGCAGTCTCTTTGATCATTTGTTTAAGCTCCTGAATTCTGATATACAATGTGATGAAAGTTTCATGAGGGAGTTGGCATCGTGTACGGGAGCCCTTCAAACGTCTCTTAGCCAACACATGGCGAAGGAAGAGAAGCAGGTACTATTTCAGATACTCGTTTTTGCAGTCCCATCCTGTGTGTAACCGTGTGATGGAGACCTTGGGAAGGCTAGTTCAATTCTCTAAGTGTTTCTTTTTAGTCGTTATACTTTTCATATACTATCTCTGCGCATATCAATGAAACCATGCTTTTAGCATGTATCTCACACGTTTAGGGAACAAAGTTCTATTTCTTAACCCAATTGAAATTATTGAGACTTCATCCCTTTCTATTGGGATTTGTAGAAATACCTCCCAATGAAGTTCTTTGTATCCATGAATAATATAGTTTTTCTCAAATATTTTTAAATCATTTTAGGTATTTCCCCTACTTATTGAGAAGTTCTCATTCGAAGAGCAAGCATCTCTGGTCTGGCAGTTTTTGTGCAGCATTCCTGTAAATACATTGTCAGAGTTCTTTCCATGGCTTTCATCCTTCATTTCAGATGAAGAATATCAAGATATGCAGGAGTGCTTGAGCAAGATAGTCCCAGAAGAAAAACTTCTTCAGAAGGTTACCTTTTAATATACAGTCTTTGCTCTGGAATATTTTTGGATGTTGTTTATTTAATGTGGCTAACTGAACCTCTTACCGCAGGTTTTTTTCACTTGGATGAGAGGGAAGAACCCTAATGTAGTTGCAAGTTACAAGGATGATTTTCAGGATCAATGTCATACAGGTTGTAGTGCTTCATCATTAGTTAATCCAAGGATGAAAATAAAATGTTCATTTGAGTCACCAAAAACAGGGAAAAGGAAATATATAGAGTCCTGTACACATACTTCCGATGACAATGTGGAGTATCCAATAAATGAAATATTGCTTTGGCATAATGCTATTCTTAGAGATTTGAAAGAGGTAGCTGAAGAGGCAAAGAAGATAGTACTCTCTGGACAATTTACCAGCTTATCTTCTTTCAACGAAAGACTACAATTTATTGCTGAAGTTTGCATCTTTCACAGGTACCTGTCTTTTATTGCTCTATTATGTATTTGCTATATCCTTGATAATGTGCTCCTAAGGAGCATTGTGTGTGTGAATTGACTAAAAACAAACTATCGACAATAAAGGAACAAATCTAACATAACCCTAACTTAAATTAACCAAAGGTTAACCTCTAACATAACTCTCACCCCACACCTGCTCGAGAGCAGAACAATGGATCCCATACGAGATAGTGCTTGTCTTGACCAACTAGGCCATCCCGAATGAGCGTGAATTGACTAAAATTGTGCTCTTGAACACGGTAGTCTGGCAATATTCTTATGTTTGGTTGTAAACTAAATAACATTTTATATCAGGGAAATTCTCATTTTTGGGGAGTCACATGCTACTGCCTAAAGCCTAAGTGAGCCTTTTTTTTTCAACCCTAGAATAAATATATGTTATTTCACTGTACAGACATGAGAGGGTTATGATAGAGATGCTGGGTAAGATATATTGGTTAGGGAGTAATCTATATGGTTTCAAACAGCTGTGAGATATTTGTATCAGTACCCACTACATGGGAGATGGATAAAATAAATGCCTGGAATTTTTATTAAATGTTTGTTCACAGAAATATTTTCCATTTTCCCGTTGTTTGGTTCTTCAAGGAAAACCATCAAAAGGAAATGGTTTCTTGTTCGGTGGAAAGTTCCCTGTGTCCTTTGGAAAGTGGCATTCCATGAAGGTGAAGTGACTTTTCCCAAAATGAATACGTTGAGTTCCAGACAGACAGAAGACCAACTATCTCCTCAGAATATCTATCCAGCTAAATGTTCAAGTGAATTAAATAGAGCATAAAAAATGTTCGGTCTTCGTGTGTCTGCTTGTCGACCCTATTCAACTTGTTTTTCCTCATGTGTATGATAGGTGTAGGGACCAAAATATAAAATGATAACTTGTTATCCAGAACTTAGTTTATTTGTTGCTCTCAACTGTTATTTACTGGTTTTCCTTATTCATCTGAATTTCTTATGATGGCACTTGTGATCTTAATTCTACAATTTTTCTTTTACCATAAATATGTATATTAATTGAATCTTGCAATTTCTCTGCTCACAGTATTGCCGAGGAGAAGGTGATATTGCCTGCGGTGGATAGAGAAATTTCCTTCTTTCAGGAGCATACTGAAGAAGAAAGAAAACCAAGTGAATTTAGATTTTTGATTGAGAGTATACAAAATGCTGGAGCAATTTCTACTTCGGCTGCTGAGTTTTATGGAAAGTTGTGCTCATATGTTGATCAAACGATAGAGACCATACAGAAGCACTTCTACAAGGAAGAGTCACATGTAAGCAGCCTTCCTTAAAGACACAATAGAATCTCTCTCTTTTCTCGGGATGTTCGGTACCTGGTCTGAAGTTGTGTACTAATAATAATGTTAGACTTGACCATACCTTCAATTAGATTTAAGCTCTATGCTAAGGGCACTGAACATAATGAGAAATTATATCAGCTAATATGATATTGGTCAGAGAAATATAATAGCAACTTTTACACCATGTTTGTTCAGCATTGCATGTCCAGGTAGAAACCTGTAGCACAAAACATCCCTTTTGCCTTTTGAAGTCATCTTCTAAGTTCCTTCTGTGCATTCAGGTTCTTCCATTTGCCCGAAAGCAATTTAGCTTCAAAAGACAGCGGGAAATTTTGTATCAAAGCTTGTGCCTAATGCCTTTGAAATTGATCGAGCGTGTTTTGCCATGGCTGGTAGGATCATTGACTGAAAACGAAGCCAGGAATTTCCTCATGAACATGCAAACGGCAGGTTCAATATATATTCATACCCCTGTACAATGTCTGATTAAGGATTATCATGTATATCATTTCTAACATCAGCAAAATTCTTGCTCCAGCTCCAGTGATGGACAATGCCTTGGTAACACTGTTTTCTGGCTGGGCTTGCAAGGGCCGTAACCAGGGTGGCTGTTTGTCTACAATTTCAATTGATTTCTGTCCTGTGAGAAGGTTCACTGACATTGAAGAAACTTTTCAGTCATTCTCGGAATGTGCCTCTATGCCTTACAGCAGACACAGCCAACTACCTGTTGAATTAGATGGCCAAGAAAGGGCCGCTAAGCAAAACATTTCTCAGTCATGTAGAACATGCGATGCATCTAAGCCTTCTGAAAATATAGAAGCCTCTGAATCATCTTGTCACGACCAGTCTTGTTGTGTGCCTAGTTTAGGAGTAAAGGAA
Organism: Geranium incanum; assembly: GCA_036897385.1. Taxonomy (NCBI): domain Eukaryota; kingdom Viridiplantae; phylum Streptophyta; class Magnoliopsida; order Geraniales; family Geraniaceae; genus Geranium; species Geranium incanum. The sequence continues at coordinate 13,044 of JAYMTQ010000474.1, read as the reverse complement.
AATAATCTAGGGTTATCTTCTCTTTCTACAGCCAAGTCTCTGCATTCATTGTCTTTCAACTCCCCCGCACCAGCTTTGAAGTCTAGTCTTTTTATCTGGGAAACAGCTGGTAGGTCTTCTGGTTCATGCTGTGCAGAACGACCAATTGATACTATATTTAAGTTTCATAAAGCTATCAGTAAAGATTTGGAGTATTTAGATGTAGAATCTGGGAAGCTTACTGATTGTAATAAGACAACCCTTCAGCAATTTACTGGGAGATTTCGCTTGCTGTGGGGCTTATACAGAGCTCATAGTAATGCAGAGGATGATATAGTTTTCCCCGAATTGGAATCTAAAGAGGCTCTACATAATGTGAGCCACTCATACACATTAGATCACAAGCAGGAGGAGAAATTATTTGAAGATATATCATGTGTTCTTTCTGAGCTTTCTGAGCTTCATGAAAGCTTACAAAATGGCAATATGACCCAGGATATGACTGGAAGTGATATTGACTTTTCTGTTGCATATAACATGCTAGCTACTAAACTTCAAGGGATGTGCAAATCTGTTCGAGTCACCCTGGATCAACATATTTACATGGAGGAACTTGAACTCTGGCCATTGTTTGATAAACATTTCTCTATTGAGGAGCAGGATAAAATAGTTGGCCGTATTATTGGGACTACAGGTGCAGAAGTGCTTCAATCAATGTTGCCATGGGTAACTTCAGCACTTACTCAGGATGAGCAGAGTAAAATGATGGACACATGGAAGCAGGCAGCCAAAAACACCATGTTTAATGAGTGGCTTAATGAATGCTGGAAAGGAACCGTAGAATTATCGTCAGAGAGTGATAAAAAAGAAGCTACACTTTCTCAAACAGGTATGTTCAACCCTTTCTGGTAGAAATATTTAGCTCTGTTCAATCTTTAAGGTTAGGTGCATAGTCTTTCTGGTACAAATGTTAAAACATTTTGTTAATTAGTAAGGGAGGGTGCATAGTTTTTCTGGTAGAAATCTCAACTCTGTCAGCCTTTTCTGTTATAGGCACTGATCGTCTGGATATCTTGGATCAAGGTGATCAGATGTTCAAGCCTGGTTGGAGAGATATATTCCGTATGAATCAAAACGAGCTTGAGTCAGAGATAAGAAAAGTTTATCGCGACTCAACTCTTGATCCAAGGAGAAAAGCGTATCTTGTTCAAAATCTTATGACAAGGTTAGTTCTAGTCTGTTATGTACTCGCACAACTTTAAATTGCTTTTATACTTTCAATACCACATCACTACATCAGTAACTAAATAATCATTAGGTAAATGTTTCATTACAGTCGCTGGATAGCTTCTCAGCAGAAGTTGACTCAAGCAACTGGAGAAACTTCTATCGGCGAAAATGTAGGACAGTTACCATCATTTCGAGATCAGGAAAAACAAGTTTTTGGTTGTGAGCACTATAAAAGAAACTGCAAGCTTCTTTCCACTTGCTGTGGCAAGTTGTTTACATGTAGATTTTGTCACGATGAAGTGAGCGATCACTCACTAGATAGGTATATCTTAAAAAAACAATTATATTTTCACTTACATTCAACTTTGTTCAGGCGGTCGCTCAATAATAAAATGGTGTTTTAACCATTTCAGGAAAGCAACATCAGAAATGATGTGCATGCGTTGCTTAAAGATTCAGGCAGTCGGACCAATCTGCATTACACCTTCTTGCAATGAATTCCCAATGGCCAAACAGTATTGCAATATATGCAAGTTCTTTGATGATGAGAGGTACCAGGAAATCTGTTACACTTCTGAACATTCTGCCTTCAGCGTGGCTGGAAGATCAATTTTACTCCTATAAAAGATGGTTTAAGTAATGTTGAGCTGACTAGATATATTCCATGTGATATTTTGTGTTCCATGGGTTGGATACATTACAACAAAAATTCCAATTCATTATTTAGCGCATAAAAAAACTTAAGAGTGATGCTGCTTTCCTTGGTTTTGAATGTGGGTTACTGTGTTAGTCATAAAACCTAGCTTTTATATTTACGTTTTCTTGAAATTTTCTTCATCAATGTTATCTGTTGCCTAATTCAGGACTGTCTATCATTGCCCATTTTGCAATTTATGCCGTGTTGGGAGGGGTCTTGGAGTTGATTATTTTCATTGCATGACGTGTAATTGCTGCATGAGCATGAAGATGGTGAGCCACAAGTGCCTGGAGAAAAGTTTGGAAACAAACTGCCCTATCTGCTGTGATTTCTTGTTCACTTCTAGTGCAACAGTCCGAGCTTTACCATGTGGCCATCACATGCATTCAGCTTGCTTTCAGGTTTCTATTATCTCAACATTTTGTTCCCATTTTATTTATCTTCCTCTTAGATGTAGTTTCAGATAATTGATTGAAACGATCACCTTATATTGTTTTGTAGGCATACACATGCAGAAACTATACCTGTCCAATTTGCAGTAAATCCTTGGGAGATATGGCTGTAAGTTAATATTCTATCAATCTACCAAATGCATAGATCTTCATAAAAATTCCGCATCGATATTTTCAAGCTTGAACTTCAACTTCAGTACTGATTTTGGTCAAACTAGGTAAAACCAGGAAGTAGGAACCATGCCTACTTGTACTATTTTGCTTTCATTTCAGATTTTATGGAACATGACATTGAGACATATCTATTTACTAATTTCCATACTAGTGTGCTTGTTGATTTGAGTAAGGCTACAGCTTAGTTTTCTCTACGATATAGCTTTTCTGCGTCTACAAAGCTATATATACCTGCAGGAACATTTGAGGAGAGTGAAAAAAAATCTAATTGTAGTATCTCTAAAACTACCAGGTTTACTTTGGAATGCTTGATGCATTGCTGGCCGCTGAGGAGCTTCCTGGGGAATACAAGGAACTTTTGCAGGTAGCTAAACTTGCCTTGATCATCCTTTACTACGAAATTAGTCTCATCCAGCTGATACTTAATCATTGATTATACATACTTCCTTTCCCTTCTTGCAAAAACATTCTGATGTGTAAAAATTCAATTCAGGACATTCTCTGCAGTGATTGTGATCGAAAAGGAACCTCTCGGTTTCACTGGTTGTACCATAAATGCTCCTTTTGCGGGTCATACAACACTCGAGTTATCAAGTGTGAAAGCGCAAACTCTACCTGCCACAGATGACTTGTAAAATTATTCTTGTTTTCCACCCCATCTAAAATGGGTAACATTATAGAGTTTGTAAATACATCCAATTTTACCTCAGTTGAGAGTTTAATTTTGTGAAATTCCTCACAATGCTCATCCCTATTGGATTAAACGATGAGCTAATATACTTGTTAAGGTCTCAGCTTGGTGGCAACCTCACAAGCCCAATTCAAGTTTCCAGAAAATCATTCTTACTGTTGTCAATGTCCTGTAAGTATCTCCCATTTTTCTTTCTTCACTTCTTCTCCATGCTTATGTAATTTTGTTGGTCTGAATTCTGAGGTTTACCATGATAGATTGTCGGCGCAGAGCTCACAAGTGAAGCTGATCGTGTTACGGGGAGCCTCTGATTCTATGTTTATTTAATTGTGAAGCGGTTTCCATATGCTGCACAATTTAGCTTGTATTGTATACAGATCACAGTCTTGGAGACTGGTTCCATCTTCTTTCTTGCATGGAAATGTTGGGAGATGCACAGACACTTGCAATGGTATGCACAGGAACTCTGCAGAACGCACTGCACAAGCCCTTACGTACTTTGTGTATATGCTCTCGAATTTATAACCAACCAATACAGGGTTACTTTTACAACTAGGAAATGAATTTTTATTCTATTTTAAATAATGGCATGCATAACCAAGAGAAAGGAAGAATAATTAAAATCATAAAACAAAATTAGTTTGTTTTTACTAAGTTTATTTATCCACGGGATAATTTTGTTCTCATACGGTTATTTTGTCACGTTTTATCACTTAAATGCATCCACTTTAAACAATTTCTAAATAACTAGGTGAAGTTAAGTTTTTTAGTATTGTTACGTCCTGGATATTTTTTGCCCAAAAAACAATCGAAACACGACTAGCTACCTCTTGCCAGAGCGCCCAGCCGTGTCCAAGAAGCACCCAGGCCGCCTAATCGCACGTTGTGCTGATAAAAAAACCCGCACGCATCGGGCCTGCCTGCGAAGGCTCATTTGCAACCAGCCTACATCAGAGGCCATAACGATCAGATTTAGCTATGACGTTAGTTCAATGCGTTTTCTGATATGGGCAATCTAATATTAGAATGAAGAAGTTTTGTTTGAGTTCAGATCACAGGTCTGTTGATAATTTGTTGGACCTTAGAAACTTTTTACGACGTGGCTTCCAAGATTGGATCCCCTATGGGAGTTCACCCCGTCTCATGCAATAATGATACGCCAGATCAAGGCTTGGTCCTCATCCATCTAAGAGACCTTTAGTCCAAGCAATGGGAGGTGGAGGTTCGATGCAAGCGAACTTCCACAACGATACATGTTTACCTTTTAATATAAAAGATGAAACTTTAGTGAGCAACTTGGGCAGTGAACCTGAATCCTCTAGCTTAGGCTCTGATGAGGACTGCACTTTCACTAAAAAGGAGTCCTCGATGAATGAAGATGACGAAGAGGACAATGGAAGCTCCAAACAGCTTTAACCCCTAGAACATGACATCGCGAATAATGTACTCCCAGAATCGAGCGGAACAGAAAAAACTGGCAATGTGAAAGATTTTGTGACGAGTCGCGACACCATCTTAAAAACTCTAATTTCTCACCTGAAACTCCCACTCCATCTCAAAGAGAGAGGTTTGTCATAGCATAATAGAAGAGGGTTGTCACCAAAGTCCCGACTTGCCCGAAGTTGGGCCCGATTGGGAAGAGGGATAAGTGCCTCTTTTATATGTCTTATCCCTAAGACGGAGTCTCCTATGGATTTCAATGCCTTTCACCCAATAAGCCTTGTGACAGTCTCTTACAAAATTATTGCGAAAGCCCTCTCCTTTCGTATAAAGCCAATGATGCATCACTTGGTCAGTGATGTCCAATCAGCATTCATGAAAGGAAGACAAATTTTAGGCGGAGTGATCATAACCAATGAAGTCATGGATCTGATAAAAAAAAAGGCAATAGGTTTCGGAGTCAAATGGATCTCTTGGATTGATAGCTGCCTTCGTGCCAACTCTTGAGTTCTTGTCAACAAATTTCCATCACCTAAGTTTTTTGTATCTCAAGGAGTTCGTCAAGGGTGCCCTTTATCTCTATTCTTATTCATTCTAGCAACAGAAGGTCTACATCTCCTAATTCAGGAAGGAGAAGCCCGAAATGATTTTTGCAGAGTTTTTATTGACAATGGGTTATCGGTCTCACATCTTCAATTTGCAGACGATACCATTCTCTTCTTGGCAGTAGACCTCGTTGGATTAACTCGTATGAAAATTTACTATATGTTACTCTTTAAAGCTCCGGTGGGAGTGATCTCCACCTTGGAAAAGGCTTAGCGCTGATTTCTTTGGGCATCTGACCCTAAAAAACGACCTATGATCAAGCGTCGCTGAAGCACAGTTTGCCTTCCCAAAGCTCAGGGGTGGTTAGGAATTTGTAGACTCGCTTCAGTCAATAAAGCCTTGCTAGCAAAATGGTGGTGGAGATTTGCGGTGGACGGAAACTGTTTATGGAAACGAATATTATGCGATATGGGTGGAATTTGTCAGATTGGGACCTTTCCAATAAGGAGAGCTATAATTCGTCTCTATTCCTTAAACGCCCTTCTTGCTTTATCTCGTGACCCAGTATTCAGGTCTCTTTTTGGCCATGAAGGCCTCCATTGGCAGCTTGTCTTAGGCTCGAGTATTATATTCTGGGAGGACCCTTGGGCCTCAATGGTCCCTCAGGCTAGTCTCTCTGAGTTGTGGGACCTCCTAGTTGGACTTTCCCAAAACCCTTCAGCTCGAGACTCTCTAGAGTTTGGAGGCATGATCCTAGGTGATTCTCAGTCCGCAGTGCCTTTATTCGGCTCTCGACCTCATCTGCAGGTTCGGTCAGTTGGACTCATGCTCTGTGGGAAGTCAAGGTCCCACCCAAAATTCAAAACTTCTTATGGTTGGCTGCTTATGGATCTATCTCGACTAGGTGTTTTCTAGCTGATAGAGGCCTGCACCTATCTATAGCGGCATGTCTTTGCCCATTTTACTTCTCAGCCTTCCAAGACTCGGATCATATCTTGCTTCATTGCTCTTGCTCCCGACCCTTATGGACAACTCTGTTTCATTGGTGGGGGATACTCTCAACTCTTCCAACCAAGATTCACCAGCTGATCGAACAATGGTCTTCATTGATTGTGTCTCGCAGACATCGAAAGATTTGGGGTCGCTTTGCAAGTATCACCCTCTAGCATATTTGGCTAGCCTGGAACTCTCTTATTTTCGAGGGCTCTTGCGCCTCTCCTTCGATAACTCTTCTTAAAATCCAGTACTTGGGCCACTCGCTTCATCTGGTTCACAAGTCTAACCCAGCATAGATTCATCAAACTCTTATTGACTGGAGACATAAACCTCTCTCGCGGAACCAAGACGTCTTTCTGTTATAATATGGTTATGATTTTCTTGTTTTCTTCTTTTTGGGCTTTCTTTGTTCTAATGGTATTTATTTTCTCTTTATTCTTCAGTTACTTTGTTTCCATGTACTTTTTAGCTTCTTTTGCTTTGTAGTCTCTCTTTTTTCAAAGCAATAATATTTTTCTTTGCCGATCAAAAAAAAATTTGGGACCAACAACATCGACTCAAAGGATCACAGCTGGCCGTCCTCCCCTATGTCCGTCAAGTAACAAATTTCAAGCTCTACGTAAACCTCATAACTCAAAAACCGCTAATAGGAGAGGATTCTTTAACTGATCTCTAGTCAAATCTCCTCATTCTAACATAAATTTGTAGTTTCTAGTGTCTTTCGTACCATTTGTGCTTCACATGTATGTTGAGATGATTTTCAGGTAAAACATGTCAATTTAGAGCAAAAACCAGGCAAAACAGCGGTTGAGAAAATGTGGAGCAAAGTTGTCGGGCCAACATACCGGGGTCAATCCCAACAACTAATTGATTAATAGGTAGAGAGTTGAGACATTTGACCTCAAATTTTTCAGGCCAAAATGTTGGGGTCCATGCCGATAGACCAACTCCAGTAACCAATTAATTCATGAGTATATGGTACTCAAGTTTGGAGGAGATTTTGTCGGGCCAAGATGTTGGGGTACCACCCCCGTCAACCTCACCCCAAGAGTCATACTAATTTTTTTAAGAGTAGTAATGTAAACACCAACTAACTCTAGGTATCTGCATAAGAGGTTTTTCGTATCTTTAACAAGGATGTATATACATGAAAGATTATGAATCAAAGCAGTGTTGTAAGAGTCGGCCCAGATGGCTGCTTAGGCGCCGACTAGGCGCTAAAATCATGCCCACTGATTCGATTTAGACTTGTTTAGTCATTTTCAGGCACTAATCCAATTCAAAACAAGTTTAAGGCCGGTTTGGAACAAAATATTTATAAAAAAATTTAGAAAAAGAACATCAAATTTTTGTGAAGTTTTTTTGAATTTATGCATCTTTTTGAGTTTTAGTAATTAAAATATGAGTTTTGTTGTAAGAGTTTTAAAGTATAACTTTGAAATGGGACATTAAAATGTCCGTAAAAGAAATTTGAAGCGCAGATCTCACCCTAAAAATAAATAGGAAAAGCACTATATTATTAGAAAATGAAAATAAGAATAAATAAACCGCTTCTTCCTCCTTCGTTTGTTCACTTTCTTTTACTACTCCTTCCTTTCCCTTGTTTATAAATTTATATTTCCCGGCGATTCTGAGGTTCCTCTTCCTCACCCAAACCAAATTCTCCCATTTCCCTGAAACCAAACGCCATTGAAGATCGAAAAGCTCGCACCTTTGCCTCTTATCAGCCCGCTGAAACTCCATTTCCACAGCTTGGTTAGTTGGGTATGGCTGAAAGATCAAAGCCTCCTCTGCACAACTTCTCCTTGCCTCCTCGCCTGAAATGGGGTTCCCAGAAATTCCTCAGATGCATGAAACTCAGTCCCAACGACAACACCCACATTCCTCAATCCCAATCCCAATCCTCACCAGCCCACAATCAGAATAAGAATCAATCTGATTCTCACTCTTCAATCCGATTCACCTATTCTCGATCTTCACCGACCTCCGGAAAACCCCCCATCCGCCGCAGATTCGGCGATGCGGACCTGGAAGAAACTGGCAATGGGCTCCAAGTCCAGGCAGTTCCTGAAAAACTCAAGCTTGATCTTCAGGTTGCAGCGAAGAAACTCAAAGTCTCGATTTTGGAGCAAGGAATGGAGCAGGAGAGGCCGTGGAATCTCAGGACCAGAAGAGCAGCATGTAAAGCGCCGGAGCCGATGAGGGTTGACATTGCTCCGCCGCCTCCGAAGGGGACGAGGGTCGTTGATGATCAGAGGAAGGAGAGAGCGGCTTTTTCGGTTTCGCTGTCGAAGGAAGAGGTTGAAGAGGATTTATCGGCAATGCTCGGGAAGAGACCGCCGAGGAGGCCCAAGAAGAGGGCTAGGGTGGTGCAGAGACAATTGGAGGTACATAAATACCCAGATGGGATCTTTCTATTTTCGGTTTGGTTGCCTAGATTTTGCAGGAAAGTGAATGAAAGTTTTCAAATTTCTGGCCATGGACATTGTTTTCCTTGTTGAAGTTTGAATTGTAATTCAAATACTGAAAGTGAACATTGTTTCAAAAACACTGCAGTCTCTTTTTCCAGGATTTTGGCTTACAGAAGTTACACCAGAGTTGTACAAAGTTCCTGACTCAAGTGTAGGTGAATGTTTTGCTTGTTTTATTATTTTGGATCAACTCCACTTCATCGTGCCATTTCATTGTTATCTAGTTTTCACCTAATTCTAGTTTTTGGCAATTGATCTGCAGTGCAGGGGGTGAAGTCAAAACATATTTAGGTTTTCGTTAGCGTCAAATTTGCAGCTTTGCCAAATTGCGGTGCATTGTGACCAGAAATGGTAATGAGGCACCACCTATGTAAATTCAAAATCAGTGAAATAAAAATTGAAACATCTTTTGCTGGTAGATTCTGGTCTCATTCTTGTTGTTTCATTCCATTTTATCTAGTTTGTTTCCGGAAGTTGGCAAATTATGCTAGCTTTCTGTCATCTGCATGGAAAGAATTTATGGTGCTAAATTTTGCAGATGCGAGTTATTGAGGTGTGTGTGATGTCGGAAAAATATTCAAGATTCGTTGCAGGTATTATCCATCATCCATAAGGGAGGTTTAAACTACTTAGACGTTTGTGTATCTTTGAAGCTATACAAACTGTTAGTGGGTAGAAAGATACACAAACTGTTAGTGGGTAGTTTGTTAGTGGGTAGTTTCTACGCTGTTTCTAGAAACATGTATGAAACTCCTCGCTCTTTTTGAAGCGTATTGTTGGATTGGAGAAGCTTTAACGTAGACTTGCTATATACCAGGCCAGGTATCACTTTACCCAAGTTCTGTATTTTCACAGATATAATCTTGAAATATATTATTTATCCCGTTAAGATTCTTACTGAGAAAAAAAACATGCTATGTGAAATCATACAGGTTGTACATTCCTGTTTGTATTATATCAATGTGGATTTTCCTGGTTCCTGTGGTTTATGCCATTAATGTACTACTGACTGAGAGATCTAGTTCATTTTGTTTTGCATGGCTGTCACTGGATTTTGGATATTAATTCATATTTTGAAACAAAAGCCAAGCTTTAAATTTCTAATTGAATGGCCTCTCCCATACTTGAAGGTTAACAGATCTCTGTATCTTGCATTTCCATTTAGTTGGCACTGTTTTTTTCCAGAGCAAGTCTGGAGGAAACCATTTGAACTGTATTTTCAAGTCCTCCCAAGTCCCAACCTCATATTTGTTTTGTTGAAATGAAAAAAAAAAATGGTGCCATAAATATGGTTTACATGAATGAAGTGAGAAGATATGGTACTTGCACAGCTTGTATCATAATCAGATATGCATTTGAACAGAATAGGCTATCAGAGTTGGTTTGTGTGTGATATTTTGTTACTGAAGCACTTGGTTTGTGCATTGATGCCCAGAACAGAATGCTATATATGTTTGTACCTAAAAGTCATACTTACCTACCAGTTCCTTAGCTGAAGCAAGGGAAAGGCAAATTGCCATGTAATCAATGTATTGGTTTCTATGTGTCTTCCTTTGGTTGGTGAATTTGACTCAGAGAAGTTGATTGATGAATTGGCTGAGGTTGCAAAGAAACCAAACTGTCAATGGAGATCTGGTCTGAATGAGGAATTGTAACACAACCCAACTGTTTCTCAAGAACAGAATTGACATGTCCAGAACAGGAATTGAAGGCAAATTCCTCTGTGGTGCTAACATCATTTTCTGTAACATTCTACATATTTTCAGTGTCACACACACACACACACACCTATGCCTTTCCAAATCCAACTATCACCATCTCAAGCCTCATACTAATTTTTCCACCACCATCATCATCACTAAACCTAATTCACGATACCATCAGGAAATGATAGATATTTCATGTTTAATAACATTAAATTCTGCTTTCAAGTTAAAATTATGATTAGTCCAATACAGTATACAGAGAGGTTAAGTAAGTATTGATCACAAACAAATGTCTCCAAGGAGACAATCCAATATTGACTTTTTAATTAGGGTAGTTAAGATTTTGTTATTCAATCATTGTAAAATTTCAGTTCACTTCCTTTTTTTCTTCAATCTATATTAGGACTTTTAGCTAGTTGAATTGTTGATGGATTTGAGCTATAATAAGAAAATAGAAAGAAAAACATATCCTATCTTAAAAGTACTAATGAAAACCAAGAATTAACATATGCAATTAGCCTTTTATTGTTTGTTCTAGTAACACATATTTTACAAAAGAGAAGGTTGGTGGGTAGCAACCAACTATTTTTGGGACCCTACAAGCAAAAAAGAAAAGATACTTCCAAGAAATGAAGAGGTTGACTAGATTGAGTAACATTTCCACAAGATGATATTGATAGATAATAATGATACACACACATGAAGCTCACAAGAATGTCTCAATTTATATGATTATGCATGGTCCATACATATAGTATATACACATTACTCTACTTTGATTAATCAGCCTTCCGATCCAAGCTTCAATCACGGCCTTCAGATTCTTTTGATCAGAGGGTCCACAATATTCAATATACGTACGAGTATGTGTTTGACTTTTAACTAGAGTCGTCCCCAAAGTCTTGAGGAGCCCTTAGGTCTCTTCGCTGCCTTTTTGCCCAGATGGTTCCTTCATCATTCCAGGAACCTTCTTTTATTATTTACTAATCCAATTTCCATATTCATTATTCCATTTATTCACCCATATAAATACATACCAACCCTTAACTCCTTATTACTTCCCCCACTTTCTCTCTCTCTCTCTCTCTCTCATCTTGCTCAACTCTACCTAATGTTCTTGCCTTTTACTTCTTGAGATTCTCTTGCATTTTCCTGTCCAAGAAAATGGAGGCCAAACGCTTCTTTTACGAATCAGAGGAAAACCCAGATCGCCCTCCTGAAAAACGGATGAGACCCAGACCTTCTTTTGCTTCGTATGACCCTCTATTTCATTTCATTTCGTTACGATGTAATTAATATTATTTAGTTTTTCAAGAAATGATTCTCTCCATTCAAAAGATATAGATTGATCACTCCAAATTTCTTTAGAATGTTTCATGAATTTTTTCTTGTTTCAATTTCATTTTCATTTTTTCTTTCAATATTTTTTAATTCATTGTATAGTACGTGAAGTTTCACTTTCCTCCCAATTGAAAATCTAATATAGTGCTCTTTCGCCGATCAAAATCATGAAAACATTTATTTTGTCTCTGGCAGCATAATCAAAGAGGTGGTCATGATCAACTCGTTGCAGAACTTGACTTCAGCTCTCGAACCATTACTTAGAAAAGTGGTACGGTATTATATATTAAATTGAAATCATTTTACAATTATTTCTGTTTCAAAGTAAGTGTTACATTAAAAAAAATTAATTATCAGGTGCGCGAAGAATTAGAACGTGTCCTGATGGCACGCTACGCCCCCAACCCGACCATCAAAATGCCGTCGTTTTGCCTCCAAGAGCTCGAGCCGTCAAGCTTGAAGCTGGCCTTCGCGAAACAACCGATGCTCCCGATCTTCACGGGAACCAAAATCGTGGACGCCGACGGCTGTCCCCTTCAGATTCTCCTACTCGACACCGCCAAAAGCGGTCGTCGCGCCGCTCTCCCCAACTCAGTCAAAGTGGAGATCATAGTCCGCGACGGGGACTTCCCGTCGGGCGGGAGCGACACGTGGAGGAGCGATGAGTTCGACAAGAACGTGGTGAGGGAGAGGACCGGGAAGAGGCCGTTGCTGACCGGCGACGTCAACGTGACGGTCAGAGACGGGTCGGCGGTGATCGGAGATGTGGAGTTCACGGACAACTCCAGCTGGATCCGGAGCCGCAGGTTTCGGGTCGGGGCGAGGGTCGTGCCGGGGACCGGCCAGGGCGTGGAGATACGAGAAGCCATGACCGATGCTTTTGTTGTCAAGGACCACCGTGGAGAACGTAAGTAATTCATTTATTTTCCTCAATTTAGCATAGTACTATAATTATTACATCGGATTTGGGTGTGGCACATTAACTTGGCACTTGTTTAAATGAAATAGATTTTTTATTGGTGTTTGACTTTTCTTGTCGAATTTTCAAACAATTTTCAAGGGGGTATGAATATAGATTATCGTTCTTTCAAAAACAATGGAACACATGGGATTTGGAACACCTGTTTTTATTAAAATCTAGGGTTTAAATGGAGTGGGCGATGAGGTTCATTGAGAATTAATTTATATAATTAGATGATATATGTATGGTTATGACTGTTTTATGCTAATTATAAGTTAATTATTAAGGGGTATTTTATAGAAGTAAATATAATATATAGCTAAGCTATTATTAATTTTTTTTATTCTAATATATTTTGTG
>JAYMTQ010000473.1:0-17702 GCA_036897385.1 Geranium incanum | reverse complement strand
ATTATTTTTTTTATAAAATTACAACAAACTTTGTCTACTCATAAAATAACCATTCACGCATTCCCATAATTGAACGTTCCCAAGCTCACCTCACAAATAATGTGATGTTCAACCAATGAGGTGTTCTCTTATTATGGACCATAATATAATGAAAGATATGTGCTCAAATGAAATATTTACTAACACAATCACACATTAAATTATTTTTGTTGACAAAATTTCAGCAATTTGTTATCGGGTACAAATCAAATTTGTTATCCTCTAAATTTGTGTTGTGGGTAATTCAATTGAAATATACTTGTACATTTATAACCTATACTTTAACAAAAATCGATAAGAAAGCACTAATAATATACCTATTAAATATTAGGTAGACACAAAACACTAATGTGATGGTGTTATGAATAGTAAATGGTGTCGGATTAGAAGATGTTTTCAATTTGAAAGTAGTATACAAGTATTTATTATCAAATGTAAATATTTCTAATCTACATACATGATTATATCTTCTTCTATATGGATCACAAATAAAATACAAACACAAACGAGTCGAAATATTACAAGTTAAATATCGAGGAAAAGTTATATTCGAGTTCAAAAATCTAGTCCCCTACCTCGCTAATTTGGGATTATATTCTAATTAGATTCAGAGACTTTTGACTCTCCATATAATGATAACGAGTCCTGATTAGTTATTCCGTTATGTTCAAAGATATTAAGTCTCTATTAAGTTCGGTCATTTTTGTCGGCCCGTATAATTTATGTTGCTATAAATTGCATGTGTTGGAACTTAGTAATCATCATGATTATCAGATCCTGAATTCACATTACATATGTTACCTCAAGACTAAGCTTAACAAATACATTTAATACATATTCATCACAAAGAAAAATGGTAACTAATCCCAAATACATCCATCACACACACATCTGAAACTTTTATCACACATTACATTATTTCAAATAATCCTGCAAAGTGCAAACCAATTCTAAATTTCCAATGCTATACATACACTGTTCATATGTATCGCTGCACATTCGTGGATAAAATAACAGTAGTTTTGAAATGTGGTTCGTCAGCATGAAATCGATCATTGACCGATACAGCAAAATGAAGGAGGAACATCATCAGCTACTGAATCCTGCTTCAGAAATCAAGGTAATTACTAATCAGCCATCCACTATTATTATGAAATGCAAGAATTACAAGTCCACATACTTGCTAGGCCATAATTTTGTGCCAATCTGTACACTGTTCATGCATTAACCTTCAGTTAATTCTTATGTCATCATTCCAATCCATACTTAACAACATCATCTGGTAGATTTTATGAAAATATGTTTAAGAGGGTACATAAAACAGTGAGAAAATCTTAGGAAAATGCAATTCAGCATTGCATATCGATAGATAAATGTCAGTCGCTGGCTAACTTATGAAACATATCCATGACAAAACAAAACAAAACTCGTATTGGTAACTAACCTCTTTCATTAGTGAGTGTCAGTCAGTAGCAAAGGAAAAGAAATCCTCCCGAGGCTGAGATGCAGAGAACACGAGATTGAGGCACAAAGTAGCATCAGTAAATGATTATCTTCAAACTGAATTGTGTACTACACATGGCTAATAGCAGAATAAGACATTAATGGGAAGAAATTGCTTTGTAGGTTATATAAGTTCTTCCCCTAGTATTTGACTCTGCATGTGCGTGTTTGAAGTATTCTAATAGATTCTCTTGCAAAGTGCAAACCAACACATTTGATAATTTTTTCCCCAAGTCTGAATGGTATTGTTGGAAATTAGCGACCTGCTCTTTCTCTTCCCATTGATCTCAACACATTCCTAAGTGCGGACTTGTACTCTCTTAGTTCTAAGTGCCCATCATTGTAGGTTCACAATGAATAGTCCTATGTGCCCTTCATCTGTAACTCATCCAATCCAGCATTTATAAGCAATCGGTGAGTAATCATTAATAATTATAGGTACCTTATAAAAAAAATCAGCAGCAGCAAGCGAGCCTTTGTCATCTCTTTAGTTACATGCAGCTGCAATTTAGATGTCAAGATCTGTGCAAATGACCTCTGTTTCAGCAGCCTAGGAAAAACACACATCTCGGTATGCTGCAACTTAAGTATACAGACATAATTCACACGATAATTCTATTTTACCCGCATTAAGAAAAGTACATATTTCAGGAAGCTGCAGCTTCAGTATATAGCGTAGATTTGAAAAATAATACCAATTAATTTAGCAGAAATGCTGCATCAAAACACTTGAGCAAATAACAAATGTATATGCTTGGATAAAATTACTAATTTTGTTATAGCAAAACTGTAGCTGAATAGATGCAGAATGCATTCCATAACTCGTCGGGGTGCACGCTGATCATATTATTAATGTTTTGCCTTTCTGGTTATCAAATTCCAGATTTGGCAAAGGGAGGTAGAGA
This sequence comes from Geranium incanum, assembly GCA_036897385.1. Lineage (NCBI taxonomy): Eukaryota > Viridiplantae > Streptophyta > Magnoliopsida > Geraniales > Geraniaceae > Geranium > Geranium incanum. Next base: position 15,255 of record JAYMTQ010000473.1, on the reverse strand, counting down.
CCTTGAGACAGCAACTACAGCATTTGCTAGAATGCCACAGGTAGTATCATTTTCCACACTACTGAATTTTAAACAACCCATATCTTTTGTTCCTTGTTAATCTTTATACCAATTAAATAACAGTACACAAGAATGAGGTAGACTAGAGCGGCCCTGTCAGGATCTGATTGGGTGTTAGGCGAGGGGTCAGTCCCCTCCTAACCTGAACTATGTGGTTGCTTTAGATTTGGTATAATGTTAGTCGTCTTCTTTCAAAAAAAAGGGATACCACAAAAACAGACCCAACTTATTTCAGAAGTTAAAAAGCAAATCAAGGACAAGAAAAATAGAAAAATCATGTTGGGTATGATCATCAGATAAGGTAATATAAGAATCATTAGTCTGGATGGTCACATATGAAGCAAAGCATAAAACTTAATTTTATATGTGATAATCTGACAAAATAACACAATTTTACCATGTATTATGCAATTTATACAGGCAACTGATGGGAGAAGGATTGTCTGGTTTGAGTGTCAATGATCTACAGAATCTGGAAAATCGGTTAGAAATGAGTTTAAAGGGAGTCCGCAAGAAAAGGGCAAGAAACTACAAGCACAAATCTAATGTTTCTCCTGTGGTTTTCAAGACCCGTTAGATACATACCACATGCATGATCTTTACAAAGTTTTATTGTTGTTTGTTCATGCAGGACCAAATATTGAATGATGAAATAAAAGAACTGAATCAGAAGGTTTTCACGCAAAACTGGCAATAGATTCGAACAAAATTTGTTTGCCACAATTTTATAACTGATATGCTAACATTTCATGACTTGCAGGGACTTCTCATTCATCAAGAAAATGTAGAACTATATAAGAAGGTAAACCTCATTCGTCAAGAGAAAATGCAGAATTGAAAAGGAATGTATAAAACTTGAAGCTAGAAACATGCATCAACTCCTTAACTCAAAGTTGAGGCTTTCTGCAAAGCGCATCACTACCGCTATGTGATATGGCTAGTGAACAGCTTGTGAATTCTAACCAGTATTCTTTGACTCCAGGCTTATGGAACAAGAGATGTGAATGAAGCAAACAACAGCATCCATATTCCATACACCATAAATAACGGATACAACTTTCCAGCAACCATCAATCTCCAGCTAAGCCAACCACAGCCTGAAAGGAACAAAACACCAGAAAACACAACGATATTGGGGTAACGACACTTCAGACAAGTACATCATTTACAAACTCCACAGCATTTTATGTAGATTTAACAAATCTCTGAACAATTGAAATACACACCAGATTACAGCTCCATTAGCAACGTGGTTCGACTATTGTGGATGATATCAAGCTCCAAGTAGCATTAGGCATCATAGATATCTCAAGTTTGAGCTGCTAGCCAAAACTCAACCAGGAAGAGGATTATCAGATTTGGTATGAAATGTTCAATTGGCCAACTTGAACACTGTTGTGATATAATCAGCTATTTGTGTAAAATCACGCGATAATAAAAAGACATTACATTTGTTAGATGCCCTTTATCATTTCATCTTAAGAGCTTGTTGTGGTTAATGAATATAATTCGCGTACATAACTTTTGTATTATATAAAAATATCAGCATTTCAATCAATCAAGTCCTCGGGTTTTTTATATATAATTTCCCTAGCAGAGTCCAGTCCAGTTATTCGATATTTACTAAAACTCTAACTTTTAATGAAAGCAGTATGCCCCGATAGTTAAGGAAATCACTAATGTGCTCAGACTGAACCGCGACCAAAGTATATCGAGACGCTTAACCTTCAAAAAAACAAGAACCCGTGAAAGACATGCCTCAGGACTGTCCTGTCCTGTTCATAAACCATTGTTTGAACTGTTCATAAACCACTTACCAAATTCACCCAATGAAGCATAAGAGGAAAACACAAATACCATAGAAACCATAACACAAGCAAACCATAAACTTCATCTCCAATTTCCAAATATAAGTGATATAATTTTACTAATTGTATTCAGATTCCATAACTCTTCAGAATCACACAAACTAAATTTAGGGAACATAGTACATTATAAAAAATTGAAATCATAAACATAAACTTCAGATCCTATAACTGAAAAAAAAAACATAACCATGTCATACAATTTGAAATCAAACCATCTTCTGCTGCTGAGCCAATAACAAATGCTTCCATAGAAAACACGTACACATAGACTCGAAAAAATGAAAATGAACCAAACCTTGTAACAGATAGAAGATCGGAGCCAACAACCATTCGTGTTCTGGTTAAGCATCGACCTCGCCAATCCACGACACTGAGAAGAAAACAGAATCGGTAACGATGCAGAATCAAAGTTCGAAGATCGATGTTGCAGTACACAGAGACGTAGCGGAACCGAAAAATCGCCATGAGATCGAAGATTTGGACCAAGAATCAGGAAAAAAAATGGAGCTCCGTCTCCGTGTGGAGCAATCACAGTTTCATGCAGGGGTGAGCATGGGCCGGGCTGGACAGTTCATGACTTAATTTTTGGGTCTAATCCGGACTTAGCGGGTTGACTATTTTCATGTCCATTCTCGACACATGAAGATCGTTGTTCGTAACAAGTGGGCGGGTTGAGCCCGGACGGGTTCCGGGTTAGTTCAGCTCATTCATAACATTAAAAAATAACATATTGTACACAAAAACTAATTGTAAAAATAAATTATGTTCAAAAAACATATTGCAAAATTAATACTTCAATATCACAAAAACTGATTGTCAATAACATTAAGAGTAGTTTATATGAAAATTGTGTTTTTCGAACTTGTTTGCTAAATAAACTTAAAATAACTCTTTCAAAATTAGTGTGGGTTATGCGTATATAGTTAGTTAGTTAAATCTATTAGGCCGGGTTGGGTCGGATTAGTCCGGACACCTCACTTCATGTCCGTAACCCAGCCTCTAATATTTATATGGTGCCCATTCCTGGTCCGGGTCACTCCGTGTTGAGACTATGAGCTGATGGGTTGGTCCGAGTTCACGAATTGGGCCAGGTCGTCCAGACATTTGTGCACACCCCTATTTCACACATGAAAATGAAATTGGGCTGAGAAAGGATGGGCCTCGGTTTGGACCGATACAAGCAACTTTGGGCCCATTAATATTTACTCTTACGAGAGACTGAGACACTGAACTGGACACAGAACTGCTCTGAAGTGGGATTGCAAAAAAATGCTGATCGGGAAGAGGATCGGAGCGGCTTCGGCGATGCGGCGGCGAGGTCGCGGTTTCCGATCAGACGCGGCGGTGGGAGCCATAGCCTCGGCGGCGGAGGAGAGAGTGCCCTATGTTGCTCTCTACAACTATCCGTCCTTCTCTGGAGCTTACTCGGCTCTCTTCGCTCACCTCTTCCACTCTCGCCTCCGTCTCCCATGCCTCGTCTTGCCTTTCTCCTCCGTCGCTCCTCTCAGGTCGATCTCGATCTCTCTCTCACACACACTTGTGCATGGCTGTGAATTGGCTTTGTTCTCAGTTTCTGTGTGCATGTGATGTTTTGTGACTGTGTTTGGCTGGGGAGAAAGTGAGGGAAAGCTGTTGTGTGTGATTTTTTGTTGATTCTGTTAGTGTTATTAGGATTTGCTTTACTCATGCCTGTTATTGTTTTGGTTCTGTTTGTATAAGATGAGTCTGTTTGGTTTTGTGGAAAAAGTAGTAAGGTGAAAGGAAATGAGGACTGTATCGAAGGGAGACAAAATTAGGTATACATTATTTGGAAGAAGGAAATGTAAAATTTCTCTGCTGTGAGTCTCAGTGAGAGCTTATTGGCTTTCAACTGAACTACAACTTTCTGTATCGGAGTCGATTTTCTGAAGACTAAAGTATGAGATTAAGTTGCACTAGTGGAGATGCTAAGAATCAGGTCGATCACACACACACACACACACTTGTGGATGCTTTTGTGCAAGTGATTACGCATGTATAGCTGTGAATTGGCTTATGTTTGTTGAATTGGCTTGGTTCTCAGTTTCTGTTTGTATGTGATGTTTTGTGACTGTTTGGTTGGGGAGAAAGTGAGAGAAAGCTGTTGTGTGTGATTTTTTGTTGATTCTGTTAGTGATGTTAGCAATTACTCGTGCCTGTTATTGTCTTGGTCCTGTAACTTACTGTGGATATAAGTTGAATCTGTTTGGTGTTGTGGAAAATGAAGTAAGATGAAAGGAAATGAGGACTGTATTGTTAAGAAAAATTCGGTGTCAGGGGACTTATTGGTTTTCAGCTGAACTATAAATTTCCTTACTGGAGTAGCTTTTCTGAAGACTGAAGTATGAGGTGAAGTTGCACTGGTAGAGATGCTAAGTTTTAGTTGTTTGTGTTTGGGCACTAGTTGGTTGCGAAGAAAGTACAAGATAACTGTTTTGAGTTTGGTTTTTGTTGATTTGGATCAAGAAGCAGATATTGCTCAGTTAGATTATATTCTTGTATTGATATTTGAACTTACTAATGTGGTTAGCATTGGCTCATGGTAGTTGTTTTTGGTTCTGTCAAATTAAGCTGAATCTGTTTGGCTGTTTAGAAAACATGGTAAAGGAAAAAGAATAAGAACCGTATTTCTAAACAAACTTAGTCAGATGAAATGTTGTTGCGTTGGAAGAACTTAAGAGTCAGTGTCAGTGGTCTTATTGGCTTTAGCTGAATACAATTTCTTTATTGGGGTAGCTTTTCTGAAGCACTAGACACACTAGTAGAAATGTTAAGTCCCGGTTTATCATTTTCAGCAACAAAACATATCCTCAATTTATATATTGGTTATTTCCTTACAGGATTGAAGATTTGTATGTTGAAGGACTTCAGAGGTGTTATCTCCTCGACTTTGTTGGCCCCAAAGGATTTGCTGTAAAGCTTGCACAACGAATGAAGTGCGAGTAAGCTAAACTTGCATTGCCTGAGCTTGACCATCATTTTATTTGAAAAAGTTGATGTGTGATATGTTGACGGCCTTGTTGTTCAATTTTTCAAGCATCTCACTCAAGTATGCAAAGCAGCTAATATTCAGTTTTCTTTGGTTTGTTAGGGTAATAGGATTTGATCACCGGAAATCTGTGCTTTCATCACTTCCATGTAAAGATGTCTGTCCTGACAACCTTGCACTCCGTGTGGATATTGAGAAGAGTAGCTCTAGGGCTGCATATGAATACTTCTTAGCTAAACTTGGAGATGTTGTACCCGATCATGTAAGTAAGGACATACATTATTTCCAGCAACAGTCATTCACTGGTTGCTAATCAGGGATATTAGAAGTGATAAAATGCAATGTCAATTCTCTTGATCAAAATTAAGGTGCAGGCTGAGAGTCTATTAAGTTCAGCACACAGAGATAGTGTAGAAACGGTCCTGAAGTACATAGAAGATGGAGATCTTCGACGATGGAGCTTACCTGACGTCAAAGAATTTGGTATTGGGCTTAAAGAATGGCGTTCAAAACTGAACAGCATCACTAATCCATACATGTACGAACAGGTTTGATAACTTAAACTTTTAATCCTGTCAATTCTTACCTGGTTATTTTTTCTCATTGTTGTCTTACTGCTTAAAAGCTATAATGATTAGTCAACAGGCAATCCAAGAGAGAATAAATATGGTGTTGCTTAAAAAAGGGTTCAACAAAAATGATACGAGTTTTTCTTCAATATTTACTTCTAATAGAAACCATTGTTTTGATTCCTGAAAAAGAAAATTTATCAATATTAGGCTTATCTTCTAACATCTTCTCAGAAACCAAAGAATATATGAATAATAAACATTTATATCTGTTGTATTGTATCAATATATGAATCCAAATACTAGGTGTTATGGATACAAGTATCCCATGTCTGATTTTGGTTTTTGTATTATAAAGTGTAAGCAGCCATGTATGTCAACCTCTCTCTATGTATGGTGCATCGCATATTAGAGCATCATATGGTCATGTTTTTTTCTTCCCTAATATACTTGCCAGAATGCTATTAAATGCACGTGGAAGCCGTTGCAGTTACCCTAATCATTTATTTGAATCCCAAAACATACCCACCCCTCTACCCTTTCCTTACAAAACTGGCTTGCCATTTTTCAATAACTAGTTTTTGTATTCAGTTTTGAGGTTCCTCTTTTTGTTCAAATTGTCTACTCTGCAGTTAATGGAGATAAATGCTGCAGATTTGATTGCCAAGGGGAGGTCTTATACATTGTCACGCCAGGTTGCTGCGAACAAGTTGATAGATAAAGTTTTCAAGCTTCGTTTGGGCAAAGGATTATATGGGGAATGTCTGGTAAACAAAAACTTCAATTTCAAATACTTTCTATATATTATTAGTCTATTCATCAATGTAATTTTTTTATGAATAAGATATGGTGCACATGTTTCATCCAGAAATGTCTTTCCTTTTCACATGTTTAAGAGAGACAATGTGGCATTGAGTTGGATGTATGCACATCTTTATCTTTAAATTCAAGTCCTTTCATCTTTAAATTATTGTAATTACTCTTTAGTATGTGTAAGTATATACAGGGAGTTAGGGCTGATGGAAATGGCGACTTAAGTGATGAAATTGGCAAGGAGCTCAGCATCAAGAGCGCTGCTGCTGGTCTTAGGTACTATTTATTGGGGAAAAGGTTTCTTGATTTACGATATCTGCTAGGTAGTTTACAAATATATATGACAATGCATCTGCACACAGATGCACACCTTCTAGCCTTGGATTTGAAGTTAATTCCAGTGCCTTCTGATCAACTTTGTCGGAGGCTAGTTGTTCACAAGAGCGCATTAGTTTTGCCACAAAAAAAACATCCCATTTTTCTTTCCTTTGCTAATTTCAATGCTCAACTTTTGTACAAATGACATTCTATTTTTGCCGAATTGCTGATTATTTCTCCCCACTTTCCCTTCCAGTTTCATTACTATTAACAAGAACACTTATTGTGATTTAAACATCATTAGAACTAGACAGTAGAAGTAAAGTTCATGAGCATAATAGAGTTCCAATGATAATTTCAGGCCCATTGGAGCTGTTATATACATGCAACGTAGGAATCTTAAAATGTGCTTGAGGAGCACTGATAGTGCTACTGATACCTCTGAAATCGCAAAGGTGTGTGGATTATTGATTTCAATATGTTATGTTCACTTCCTTATGTTGTCTATTGTCTATTTAATCTTGAAGCAAGTTTCTTTGCATCTCTAAACATGAAGGCATATGGTGGAGGTGGTTCACCAGGCTCTAGCTCTTTTATAATAAGGATGGATGAGTATAGCCAGTGGCGTTCAACTTCAGCAAATCTATCCTCACAATTATAAGGTATTAACTATTAAGCATTTTTCTTGAAGTTGCTATGCTGTGGGCTTTCTCTAAAACATGAAGCCAAACACATTTTATTGATTTGACAATATTATTCTATGTCTAATCTATTCTGTTTGGTCTGGTGAAACTTGAGGTGGTCATGGTCCCGGAAACGGACAGATCCGTCCAGAACCGAACTGGGTGGAAATGGTTCTTGAATTTTAGGGACTACACCGTTTGTGAGAGGACGGTTTGGTCCCGGTTCGGTTTTGATCGGTTAGAATTGGTTGATTTTGAGTCTTCAATTTGGGTTCGATTTAGACAAATTTGGGCCTGATATATGGGCCAAAACTTAAAAATTGCAATTATAGAAAATAGTAACAAAAGTTGAATGTCATGGTTAAAATATTACAACCCAATGTAAATGCTGAGTTTGTAATTTAAATATTGCAGCCCATTAGGACTTTCTTTATGCATAGCTCCTGATTATTTGTATACCACACAAGCATATTCAGGAGCTATGCATAAAGAAAGTTGATGGTGGTTCGGAAAGTCACAGCATATGGAGACTGACGGCGATTCAGAAGTTCATAGCGCTGGAATGGGCGCTTTCGTCGCCTTCCTCATCCATCTATCAAGGTTGTTTTCAGGGCAAGCTTCGGCTCGACAGCCCCTCCTACCCTCCAGCTAGACTAGGTGTTCTCATTGGTGGGCAGATCCTAGAAGGTCGCGATTCACAAAGATTTTCAATTAGTAATTAAAACTGGAATTGGGGATTTTCTTTCTTCATTTTCATATCTGGATTCGATTTGATGGAAATTACATACATGATTTATTTCATCTGTACATGAATTTGTTTGGATTTTCATTCTGGGATCTGAATTTGTTTATGGATATATATATTTTTTATTTACAACCTCACATAATTTAATGTTAATGCAAAACATATTCTCTTTTCTTTTATTTCAACAAGTTTGATTTACATACATGATTTATTCTTTTTTTTATCTCACATAATTTAATAGTTCAATAATTATTCAATGGAGTTCTCATGAACATAAGAATTGACAGTGATTGAAAAGCAAAATTCAAGATTTGGGCAATGGTAGGTATGTTTATGCCAAAAAATAAGAGAAAATATGTGCAATTAACTCTTGATTTTATCTTCTAGTTCACAAATCACAATTTAAACAAAAATGAAAATTTAAGTGAATAGAAAATAGAGATAGGAAGTGTACCATACTCTCCTTAAATGATATGGAAAGAAAAATTTACAAAAAGTGGATGCAATTTATTTTATCCCATAAAAAAATTGGTAATGTATTAGTCACTTTTTAAGTTATTTTTATCGAAACTTGACGTGATGATATGAAACTCAAACTTTAAATCTCGACCGTGCGATACTTTCCACATCCGATCCAACGGTGGAGAACTCATAACGCCACCATCTCTATCGAGTTCATATAGAAACACAGTCACTACTGAGAGTTGTTGTGAGATCGAAGAAGAAAACCACACATTCGTCAACCAAAAGTCAGTGATCAATATGATTCAATTTTCGCTCCAGCGAGGTGCGAACCCTTTTTTCTCCTCCGAAAGAGACGTCAGCAATCGAACCGATCAGTTCGATTTTGACTGTGAAAAGCTTTGATTTTGAATCTGATCGATATGTGTTTGTGTCGTGTTTCAGTGAAGAATTTGAGGGCTTTGAGGCCGAAGATCTGTGCTATCGGAAACACCCATTTCTCAACTGCCACCGAGCGATCTTCGAGACCCAGTAGCTCTCTTGTAAGCTTCTGATTGTGTATATGCGTTTTTTCTGTGTTTGTTTGCTGAGAAAAATGAAAAAGAAGAATTGGGCTTTTGAATGTTAGATTAGATTTGACTTGGGCAACCTCTACTTAGCAATTATGGGTTGTTTTGCACTGATTTCTTCTGGTTCTACTTACATGGTTCTTCATTTGGAAGACGAGCTTTAATATTTTGAATTTTTCACTTGTTCTTAATCTTACAATTGTCTTCGAAAGTTTCAAACTAATTCGGTGAGGAAATATAAGCAGATATGGAAATTGTAGTTATTTCAGAGTTGAAAATAGGTTGAAGATTCAAATTCAACCTCTATGAATTGTTTGCTTCATTTCTAGAAAATGAGAGATTTTGAGATTTTCATGGTACAGGGTGAAGTGCATAGAATTTAATCTTCATCTTTGTGGTTGATATTTTGTTTGATTGTGTTGTTGCCAGAGGGTTCCCAATCTTATTGGAGGCCGCTTTGTTGATTCACAAGCGACATCAACTATTGATGTTATAAATCCAGTAAGTTCATAATTTACGCTTATTTTCCTTTGACATTGGATGGTTTATGACTGATCGATTCTTTTGCCTCGGTGTTGTGATTACATTGTGGAATAGGCAACGCAAGAAGTTGTTTCCCAAGTTCCTTTAACCACAAATGAAGAGTTCAAAGCTGCTGTCTCTGCAGCAAAGCATGCTTTTCCTTCATGGCGCAACACACCGGTTACAACACGCCAACGCGTCATGTTCAAGCTTCAAGAGCTTATCCGGAGGGACATGGTAAGCAAGTCTGATTATCAGTTAAATGAGAATCACTGTGGAAAGAATATAGTCAAATTGATAAAAATCACTTAATATTTTCAGGATAAGCTGGCGATGAATATTACTACAGAGCAAGGGAAGACCTTGAAGGATGCTCAAGGAGATGTGTTCCGTGGACTCGGTAAGTCACGATTTTCTAGTTTTATGATGACAAGTGTACGGTAATGATATGCAATTTCATGGGGTTTTCTCTCTTGTAGAGGTGGTGGAACATGCTTGTGGAATGGGAACTCTTCAGATGGGAGAGTTTGTATGTAATGTTTCAAATGGAATCGATACCTACAGTGTCAGAGAGCCACTAGGTGTTTGCGCTGGAATTTGCCCATTCAACTTTCCAGCAATGATTCCCTTATGGGTAGGTTTATCATTATGTGATATTTAGTTCCTAAAGTAACTTAGTTATTTTTGTGACTTGCAGTTAATTGATTCTTTTTTTATGATTTCACGGCAGATGTTTCCGATTGCAGTTACTTGTGGGAATACTTATGTTTTGAAGCCATCGGAAAAAGACCCAGGTATTGTCTAGTTTCTTATATTTGAGTTCCATTTCATATATCAAAAAGATGTTCAAATTTTTTACTTTGGTTTGGCATCCTTGTCTATGCTTACTCATCTCTTCATGCATTCAAAAGTGTGCAATCCAAACATAACATTCAGTATTGCTATTAAGAAAACAAATACTTAATTACTTCGAATGATTCAAATTTTTGGAATTATATTGGTGGTCAGTCGCTTCTAATTATTTTTCTTACTAATTTATTTTCTATAATCTAATTGTAGTCCTCCAACCTGTTTACATTTTGGTGAACTTCAATTGTTTCCGTTTACTAGCAGCCACATTTTGTTCTGGGTAATGATTAATTGCACGGATATTTCTGTGTTCAGGGGCTTCGATAATGCTTGCAGAGCTGGCAGTGGAAGCTGGATTACCTGACGGTGTCTTAAATATTGTTCACGGTACCAACGTATGTTTTTCCCTCTAGAGTTGTTTATTATTCTTTCATATCCATGATTCCTCACTTTGAAAAGTACAAGAACTTGTGGTAGGACTTTATCAGGACAGAAGTAAAAAGTTTGTGGTCTGACCAACCATAATAATTTATCAGTTTGCATCATATACTTCTGCGCAGCAACTTTAAATTATTTAAACTTATATTACGAATTCTCAGCAATGACTTCTAATTCTTTAGTTATAATGCTGCAGCTGCCAATATTGTTGTATCTCTGACATGGTTTCCTCGATATAATCTCTGACAGGACATTGTTAATGCTATTTGTGATGATGACGATATCAGAGCTGTCTCATTTGTTGGCTCAAATACTGTGAGCTAATTCTTGCTGTTCACCTTCACACATGACTAATGTTTCTGTTTGCTGTTATATGATGTTATATAAAGGTTGTTGTTATGCGATTTTCATAAAGGTTCATGGTCTAAATTTTATCATATGGTTAATAGATGTAGCTCTTATTTGGGTTGGGGGTATATCAGCAAAAAAGAACTAGTTACTATTTTGGTGATGTCTCTTGTATCCTAGTAAAATTTCTGATGTCTTGAAATATAAACTGAAGGCTGGCATGCATATTTATGGAAGGGCATCGGCTAAAGGTAAACGTGTACAGGTATGTATACTTGGTACGAGCTCCATTTTTAACCTCTACATTTACGTACATATGTGGGGTATTATTGAACTTGAAATAATTGTTACCCAACTAAACTAACTGTTTCTTACAGTCAAATATGGGAGCTAAGAATCATGCAATCGTCATGCCCGATGCAAGCCCAGAAGCTACCTTAAATGCTCTAGTTGCTGCCGGTTTTGGTGCCGCCGGACAAAGATGCATGGCACTCAGCACTGTTGTTTTCGTTGATGGCTCAAAATCATGGTCTGATAATTTGCTTCATGTTTAAATATTGAATTGACGAGTGTTTATCTGATTTCTCATAACGCATCTGACATAAGAATGTAGAACATAATATGTTTCATCCCCTTTTCAGGGAGAAGGAACTCATGGAGCGTGCCAAAAATCTTAAAGTGAACGCTGGAACAGAAGATGGTACAGACCTCGGTCCTGTGATTAGCAAACAGGCAAGTATATGCAATAAGAAACAAAAACTTAACCATTTCATACCTACCATTTTAACAAAAGAAATCTATATAATCTTAGTAGTACAAAAGTTTTTTCTTGACTTTTCTTGTCCGCATCCGTGTTGTAAGGTCTGTATCGTACTTGTGTTGATTTGGAATTTATCTTTCCTTGACAGGCAAAGGAAAGAATATGCAGATTAATTCAAACTGGTGTTGATAGCGGAGCCAAACTATTGCTCGATGGGAGAGACATAGTGGTATCTTCTTTTGTATATATCATCTTCTACCAATTTTTTTCCAAAAGCTAATTTACATTTGTATGATTTAAGCTTCCTAATGACTTCAGTACACTATTTATTTATTACCTGAAAACTTCATTTATCATATTATTATCGGTGGCAATATAGGTTCCAGGATATGAACAAGGGAATTTTGTTGGCCCCACCCTCGTATCGGGAGTCACCGCTGAGATGGAATGCTACAAGGTATCGTATTCTAAAGTTCCCTAAACCCCTGTTGTGTTTCTAAGATTCCACCCGCTATGTCCTCTGGTGGATGTAGATTGAAGAGATTTAAAAGTTTCATTCTCGAGTGAACTTGACGATGTTCTCTATCTTGGTGTGTGTGCAGGAGGAAATCTTTGGCCCGGTTCTTCTTTGCATGGAGGTAGGATAATTCTCTGATGCCTGCTCTTGTGCTAAAAGAGCTTTCGGTTTTTGAAGTACAGATATTAAAATTACATACTTATTTGTTATTTTGCCTACCTCAACACGCAGGCTGACAGCTTGGAGGAGGCTATAAACATTGTGAACAGAAATAAGTACTTTTTTGGATTCTTTGTTTTTCTTTTCATTTTATTAACCTTAATTCCAGTTATTATTAGTTTTCTTTCAAGCAACGTTCTAAAAATCCCCAACTAGTCCGATTAATCCCCCATTAATCCTTAAATTTGATTTATTTTACGATTAGTCCCCATAAAGCCCTCTCGACCCGACTAGTGCCTATCGTCTTTTAGAACACTGCTTTCAAGCAATATTGTAAAAATCTCCGACTTGTCCAATCAATCCCTCGACTAGTCCCCGATTAATCCTGTATAATTCCCGATTGATTACTTCGTAGAAGGCCCTCTCCGACCGACTAGCGCCTAGCTTTTTTACAACACTGCTTTCAAGTAGTCTTCTTGTTTAATTCTCGACTTTACTTTCTGATAGATACGGAAACGGAGCTTCTATATTTACATCATCTGGTATAGCGGCTAGGAAATTTCAGACTGAGATTGAGGCCGGGCAGGTAAGAGAAACATAAACATGCACTCATTTCTGAAAAAAATCAACTCCACATGGTTTAACAATGGCCCTTTTTCTTTCAGGTCGGCATTAACGTTCCTATTCCGGTGCCATTGCCCTTTTTCTCGTTCACCGGCTCTAAAGCTTCCTTTGCCGGCGATCTCAATTTCTACGGTAAGGATATGTTCTTTTTCGCCTAAACCTCAACCTCCTAGGATCTTAAAGTTTAGTTATGTTAAGGAATGTGTTCTAAAACGCAGGCAAGGCCGGAGTGAACTTCTACACTCAAATCAAGACGGTGACTCAACAGTGGAAGGATTTGCAGGGCGGCGGAGTTTCTCTGGCAATGCCAACTTCCCAGAAATCGTAATGGAGACCTTAAACAATGTAATGTTGCTATCCTTATTTTCGTCAAACATGAGTGAACCCTTAAATAAATGGAATGATTATGTTGTGAATGTGGTGACCAAGTGCATGGGTTGAACCAAAATTCAAAAGGCTGCTCTGTGTTCTCTTCCATAAAGATGACTGTAATTAGTGTAACAAGTTACACATTAAGTTCTAAATAAGCAGTTGAGAAAACTTGGAAAGGAATGAAAAAACTCGTTTTATATTAAAAAAAAAGGTTATATATGTATACATATACCCGTTAATTTACGTGATAAAATACTTGATATATAATCGTTTTAATCGCTAATAAAAAAGAAGATAAAATACTCAGTTTGATTGAGTGAGAATGACAACTCAGTAAAAATAAATCGTTGAGGCTGAATTCTAAAACTCATTCTTGCTTAGTCAGTTCAATTTTACCGAGTAATCTGGGAGCGGGAGTTTTAGACACTATTTTAGGGCCGTTCGGTGTTAACAGTTTGGTTTTAAACTGAATTGATTAGTTTGGTTTTAAACTGAATTGATTAATTTGGTTTTAAGAAAATAAATACCGAAATTAATGTGATGAAATTTGGATCGATTCGGTTTTGAACATGTCGATTTTTAATTTGGTTTGATTTAATTTTTTATGAACTGAATTTCATAAAATTCTCATATTTTAGATCGTTTTAATTTACTATTTGATATATTGATTTTCGGTTGAATTTTCATGAAATTCTCATATTTTGAGCCGGAATTAAAAAAATTTGGACTTTTTTTTTATCAGCGAATCAGGAAAAAAAAAACCCTGTTCTGGACCGACCTTCGGAAAACCTTGTTATCGGTATTTTAACCCCTTTGTCAACATCCCGTATGTACCAAGATTCAAACTCAGGATTTGACCTATATTTCTAGGAACAAATAAACAAGAAAGATCGATAACTTAAAATGAGCCACTTGTCGAAATCAATTAATTTTTTTTTAATTTTTAATTTATAAACCAAACCGATAAAGTTTTAGTTCAGCTATTTTTCGGATCTGTTCGGTTATTATGGAACAACCTAACCCTGCTTTACACCATGCTCATGATTTGAATAATATTTAAAAAAATATACTAACATCATATTCTTAGCAAGTGAAGAAGTATATAATTCACATCTTCAAAATCAACTCCATGCAAACTAGTTTTATCATAATAATGATACGATATGCTCACATACAAGACTTTGGGAACCCATCAAACATGAAAACTATGGAACCTTAGCACCACCTCAACAATGTCAAATAAGTATTAGCATTAGTTGCATTCAATATATTGGCAAGAGGTCCAAAAGAACACAAATGACAATTACCAATAGTACCAATAGAAATATATCAGTATCAATTATTGGTTAACAACTGAAAAACAAGGGCCATTAACACCGATGTGCCCAGCATAGGAAAATGAAATGAAATGAAGAATTTAAGATTGGATCTTTATATGTTGTATTCAAGGTTATGGATATCAGATCGCGGGGATATATCGGTCAGCCGAGGAAAAGGAAGATCTGCCAAACTCGGGAAGATCACGGAAAGATCGCGGCAAAATGCATTTTGTAATAAATAAATAATTAAACA
>JAYMTQ010000472.1:0-17729 GCA_036897385.1 Geranium incanum | reverse complement strand
CATTAATTTTCCCGGATTTGCATAGACGGTGCAAAAATAAGCATAAGTAAGAGATAGTTTTCGCAACAATACAATGAAGAGAGAGTTTGTGCAAAAAAACATAATTATGAAGAGACATTTTGCAATTTTTCCTTAAATCAACGATAACAGTATGTAAGGATTGAAATGAGCAATCTTGTATATATTACATGAAGTTTCAATATCGATGAATAAGTGTTTGATTACTAAAAGTGTTCAAATTTTGGATAGAGAATTGATTCCGATCCAAGAATCGGGCTGAATTATATTTAAAAAGATATAAAATTATGGAGAATAGTTCGGTTTTGGTTATAATTTTTAGTGAATTAATGAATGATGATTTATACATTATTCAGTTAAATGGGAAGAATCAAATTGAGTGCCCAAAAATAACTGAACCGATTAAACTGAATAGGACCAACCCAAAAAGACTAAAAAATAAATGAACTAAAACTTTATCAGTTCGATTTGTGAATTGGGAACTGATAAAAAATTGAATAGTAAACAACAACCTTAGAACCGACCATGACACGACTCTCGTGAACCTATAAGTAATATAGTCTATAAACAAATTGTATGAGTCTAAAAATAAAGCCCATTGAAGTCGGGTTGATTCTAAGACCCATTTAACTTCTGGATCAGTTACTAAACACCCAGTAATATTGATGTATAAAACAAAGGGGGCGTTCGGAGAATCGAACTCGGGACCTCTTGCACCAAAACACACTGAGTCACCCCAGAAATTGACCAATTAAAATGGTCTCAGTAGCGATTAGGGTTTTGGGAAGTGAGTATAAAACCCAACATTCGCACCCAATCTTCTTCCTCCAGCAGAAAGGCGACGCAAGCCACACCGATCTCTCCACAGCTCGCTGATCTCTCTGCAACAGTGAGTCCCAATCGCTTCCTCGACCCTCCATTTCTCTTCCTACAAGTTCATGCTCGAGCAACACATAGTCCCAATCTTGTGGTTTCGATTTCTGTTGTTTTAGAGTTGTTTTTATTGCGTTTTGTGTGATGTTCTAGCTGTGTGTTTGTGGAATAGGTGAAATGGCCACAGTACCTGGGCAGCTGATCTGGGAGATCGTGAAGAAGAACAACTCCTTCCTCGTGAAGGAGTTCGGGAATGGGACTCAGAGCGTTCAGTTCAGCAAGGAGAGCAACAATCTCTACAACGTCAATTCCTACAAGCACTCTGGTAATTTATCGAAAATGTCATAGCTTTTTTGTTGTGATGTTTGGTTTAATGTGAAGTTAATTTTCTGGTTCAAGAGTTCAGATTTATTGTTATCATGGTTCAATTATTGTTTTGTAGAATATGCCATTTAGATTCACAAATTGCTGATATTCAGGTTTGGTTCAATTTGGTGATTTTCTGATGCTAATTGTTTGCCAGTGTGATTAGTTTCATTGTTGTAGAGTTCAATTTTAGTATTATTAAGTACTATTTGTTAGATAATGGGGATTGAAGGTGTAGAGTGTTGAATTTGGATTTTTGATCAAAAGGAGCTTTTTCATTGTTTGCTGAGTCTAGTGAGTTTCTGATGCTAATTTTTTGTCAGTGTTATTAATTTTATGGTTGAAGAGTTTAATTTTAGCATTAATAAGCACCCTTTATTAGATTATGTGAATTTAAGGTGTACAAAGTGTTGAATTTGGATTTTTTTATCAAAAGGATCTTTTTTATTGTTTGCCTAGTTTGTGTTTTAAAAATTGTTCCTTGTAGTGATTGACTTATTTGTTTGCATGTGTTGTAGGATTGGCGAACCGCAAGACTGTGACCATTCAGCCAGGAAGCAAGGACCTATCTGTGGTGCTTGCAACCTCCAAGACCAAGAAGCAGAACAAGCCGTCCAGTTTGCTTCACAAGTCTGTCATGAGGAAGGAGGTCAGCAGGATGGCCAAATCCGTCAGCAATCAGGTAATTAATGATATTTTGTTACGTTTTGTATTATCACATTGAATGTTTTTTATTGTGTATGTATGCTGGGTCTAGAATTGGCAATTTGGCATTTTTAGATATTTATTAGTTATCTGATACAAATCAGTGTGCAACATTTAACTGTTTTTGTAGCTATGTTTTTATCAGGATTTTCCTAACTGTGTCAATTTTTACTAGCATCAAATATCAGCTTTTTACGCTTTTTCCTGTAATGAGAAGGTAATGTTGTATTATGTATAAAGTTTATATAGCATGGGGGTCTTCAATGAAATTGGGCTACTGTGGCCTCTGAGATTATGCAGTTTTTTTATAAATATTTTGTATCAAGTGCTTTCCGTGCTGTGGTTTTTTTCCATCGTCAAAATTTGTTGCCATTAAATTTTAGCCTTTACTGCAGTGATGAGAAGCTAACATGTAAGAAGATTCTACTTTGTGTAGCATCTTCTGTGAAATATTCTTGTTACGCTTGGCTTCTGAGCTTCTTTTATCTTCTGTACATGTTTTCCATTTGCTACTGTGCAATCAATAATGGTTATTGACCAATTCTGGCGAATAGAGATATGTGTCTGTAATTGTATATACCTGCTAAAATACTACTTTATGCCGATATATCAGTGTTTTTATCATTTAAGAATTCATAGGTTTTCTATTTCATAACTCGGAATTTCAACTTATGTCACTTACAATGTTTGATCCGAGGGGTATTTATGTATATTGTTGTTCTTTCTTGTTATTTCAGATTGCCGACAACTACTACAGGCCTGATTTGAAGAAGGCAGCTCTCGCCAGGCTTAGCGTTGTTCACAAGAGCCTCAAGATTGCCAAGTCTGGTGCCAAGAAGAAGAACAGGCAGGCTTCAAGGAAATGAGCTGTTGTTGAAGTTTTGATGTTTTCTGAAACTTACTGTTTGTTTTCTCTTTCATATTAAGAAGGGCATGAACAAATATTTTATCTTCAACATTTCAGTCTCTATGGTTGCCTGAAGCTTAAAATGAACATCTAGATTTTTACTTGTTTGTGCAAGTTTATGCTTTATTTATTATTGGATTTGGAACCTTTTTGTTTTTGTGATTTCATAATATGCTGTCTCAATCAATAGTAATAACTTAAGTTATTTGTGTGTAGTAGTTGCTTGAAGTAATTATGTCTGAAAATAATTCTCGGTTTCTCAAATGAATATGATAACCAAGAACTTGAATTAGTAATTCTCAGTTTCTCAAAATGTTATGAGCATCGTCCAATTGTTCACTTCACTATTTGTGGTAAAGGGTTTGGGTTTCACATGGAAGGTAATTACAGATATTACGGGTGTTTATTTTGAATCTAGAACCATTCTCAAATTGAATCGAAAATTTGAGGATGACATTATTTTAATTTTGTGAGAATAATTGAATTCAGAAGTCTCTCACTTGGGTGTGCCATTCTTAATCTCCATGTTTTTGGGAGTGCCTAAATTTATGTGAAGTAAATGATATATGAATCGAAGAATTAAGGCTAAAAAATAAATTGTTTTTTTTAATCTATAGTTATTTTTTCGAGAGAATGTATACTTCATAGCATCACAAACCCGGAAGAATCCTGTTAAAATATGGATGTGAAAGAGCGGCCCGAATTAACATATGAGTCACTCTATTCTCTAACCTTTTAACAGACATAACCTACATTGATATCATATAATTGGTGAATTATAGTGCGATAATCAGATATAACCAGACCCAAATGCCCGAAAGATTTGAATTTGAAATTGAAGATTTGGAACGAGACCGTCCTCTCCGTTGCGCATCTAATTCCTAAAATTTAAGAACCATTTTATTCAATTGAGTTTGATTCCGACCGGTTCGGTTCCAAAGCCGAACACCCATAAGATTACCCTCACACAATCAAAGTAATTAAGTGAAAGCCTCGCGAACGATCTGTAAAAGCCCAAAGTCCTGGACTCCATTGGGCTCAAGCAGGGCCCACAAAACCCAAGTTCACTCCCGTGCACGAGCTACAGGGCTAAATCAGTAATTTCATCATCAGTTGGCATATTCGGATAAAGCAACTGTTTCTATATATATACACACACAGACCTAACTTGTCCCCAATTTCATTTCCCGCCATCGTCCACTTCCCGCCTCCACCAAACCCTAGAAACCACCGCCTGAAATGGGCCAGAAGCACCAATCCACCGCCGATTCCGCCGCCGATCCCAAGAAGCGCCGTCGCGTCGGCTTCAACACCGTCGGTGAGTCCGCCGCGCCTCTGATTTTTCCGATTTTTTGAGCTCTTATCGCGTCCCGTTCACATTTCTCCACCAGCTCAGCTGTTTCCGGTCGTTTTGTTCCTGATTCTGTATCTTCCTTGCAATTTCTTCTGGAAATGTTTGTTTTTGGTTGATTATTGTAGTTTTTAGCTCACTCGATTTTTCCTCTGATTTGAAATTTTGGTGGTTGTGATGCAGACTCTGGTGTCGAGGCAAATGAATGCATCAAGATTTATCTGGGTATGGTGAAAAACTCTTAGATCTGTTGTGTTAATGATGAGTTGTTGTTATATTAGACTTATTGGTGGTTTTTTTTGGCTTTGAGCCTTTATGATATGTTTGGTTTATGAGAAAATAAAACAAGAGATGTTCTTGTGTACTAAGTAATTTGGTATTTTAGTTGAACATTATTGCTCTCTTTTGAGTATACCCATCTATTTGTGTCTTCTCTGTACTCATAAAAACCCTATAAGTTGTTTACTACATTTCATTTCCCATCAAATGACTGAGAATGATTTTTATTATATCTAGGAATTAGGTTGTGTGTGACCATTAACGTGATGGGCTTAGGGTTTTGTTTTGATTCTGAAGAGGGGACACTAGTATTGCCATAAACAAAGTTTTTTTAGAAAGCAAATCCATTTGTCAGTAGTGCATAGTCTTTGAATTGCAGTATTCATATGCCTTTTGGTTCGAACTGCTGACAATTTCCTTTCATTATTAAAGCATGACTTGGGTTGCTGTATCATTTATAAAAAAGAAAAGAAATGCAAAGACAGTTAGGAAAATAAAGAATTTATTGTACTTGATGATATATGCACATGTTTATTCTGTGATTATAAGTGTTACCTATGTTTGGGGATTTATAGTTGTATCTAAAGCAAGCTGAGGCTCAACTGGTAAAGTTGCTTGGCATGGCTGACTGAATTTCTTCAAATAATTTGGCTGGCTTTAACTCTCTGTTATCTTGTTATAGTTTTTTTAGTCTGTCTACTTATTTTTATCGTGATTGTTTGATTTATAGTTTCTAGCAAAGAGGAAGTGGGTGCTTCAGACAGTTTTAGTATCGATCCAATCGACCTGAATCAATTTTTTGAGCCAGATGGCAAAATCTTTGGTTACAAAGGGTTGAAGGTGAACATATGTCATATGAATTTGAATGACTCAATATCAAGTATCTATAATTTATCTAATAATTGTCTTATTCACATTATGCAGATAAATATTTGGATGAGCAGTGTATCATTTCATGCATACCCAGATATTACATTTGAGAGCACATCTGATGTAAGTTGTGAGATTGTGAACATATTTTTGAGAATGATTACCTTTTTAACCTGATATATAATGATATCACAGTTCTGATATATATTATTGATAAAATTCAGTATCACTGTGCTTCCAGCTTTTTTTTATATGGTAATCTAATAAACTTTCATATTTGTGTAAAGGGGGGCAAAGGGATCACAGATCTGAAGTCTTCTCTCCAGGTACTCACTTGACTTTCCATGTTGAACTGTACTTTTGATTTTTCCATCTCATGGGATACTAATTAATTGAAGATATATTGCAGGATATTCTTGGTGAAAATCTGGTTGAGAAAAAAGAGGGCTTCCTTCAAACTTTCTCGAAAGATGCAAATTTTATTTGGTAACGTCTTCTTTCAATCCTATGCAAATTTGAATATGAAGCTTATGTGTTAATGAATGGTTATTTTTTTATTGTTGTATCATCTGATGTGTTTGTTTCCATATTGAAATCTTCTTAGGTCCATTGTATCATCTGGGGAGGTACTGCAGCACAAAGCTTTGAATGGACACGTCCATGATTCTAATGGTCAGTTGGAGGAAAGTTCTAAAGTTGAGGTACATACATTGTTTGCTGTGCTTTACTGATCATGCATATTAATACTAGCAAGTTTGTTTTACCATGACAGAATGTTCTGTTGAGTGAAATAGTTAGAATTTGAATTTCATTTTCTTTTACTTCATTTGTTCATTTTCTTGGGACAAAGGTTTGGGTGTTGTGTAGATGGTGCTGAAGAGTACTTGTCCTTCTTATCTTCTGGAGGCTTGTTTCCAACGTTGTTGTGACTAGCCAACCTAGTAACTATAGTTTTAGTGGAGCCATTCTTCATATTTTCATCAGTGAGAAATATGCTTGGCAACTTGAGTCTTTTGGGCGATTTGAATGAGAGTTTTCACCCCTTATCGTGCAATTTTTTTCTTACTGCAAACTCATTTTATGGATTTTTTATTGAATCTGAATGCCAATGTTGATGTGCATCAGGTCGTTCGCATGCCTGTGAGTGGTAATGCCGGGTACCTCTATGGTCGCTTGGTGCCTCTTGTTCTTCTCCTCATTGATGGTAGTCCTTAAATCTATTTTGTCTCACCCAACACTTTATTCTTATTTTCCTTGCAAAATAACTTCATTTTCAACTTGTTCGTGATTCCTGTATCAGGTAGCAGTGCTATTGATGTTAACGACCCGTGTTGGGATATGTATCTCCTGATTCAGAAAAATCCCGATCAGCATGGAGAGATTCAAGCTAGATTGCTTGGTTTTGCTGTAGTTTATCGTTTTCACCGTTACCCTAATAGTACTCGGCTACGCCTTGGTCAGGTCAGTCTTGTATTTCTTTATTGATCTAAAGAATAACCAATAGTGATGCTGTGTATCAGCTTCATGAATATTGTTCTGGTTTTAGTAGTTTCACAGAACTTTTTATTGATGGCAGATACTCGTACTGCCTCCTTACCAGCACAAAGGCTACGGCCGTCACCTTCTAGAGGTGCTCAACAGCGTCGCTGTGTCGGAAAACGTTTACGACTTGACAATCGAAGAGCCAATGGATAACCTCCAGCACGTCCGCACCTGCATCGACACGTCACGCCTGCTCGCCTTTGACCCGATCAAGGAAGCTGTCGATTCAGCAGTTTCCCGTATGACGCACGGGAAGATGTCAAAGAAAACCCACACACCTACAATTCTGCCGCCTCGAAAGGCGATCGAGGAAGTGAGGGAAAGCTTGAAAATCAACAGGAAACAGCTCCTCAATTGCTGGGAGGTCCTCATCTACCTCAGCCTCGATCCGGTCGACAAGTACATTGATGATTTCGTGTCCGTCATAACCGAACGCCTGAGAGCAGAGATATTGGGGAAAGATTCTGAGACTGCTGGGAAGCGAGTGATCGAAGTGGCCTCGGAATACAATCCGGATGTGTCGTTTGTCATGTTCAAGTCACGTGCGGGTGAGGCTAGCAGCTTGCAGGTGGACGAGAACCAACCTAGCCAAGAAGAGCAGCTGCGACAGGTGGTCGATGCCAGGATTGGCGATATCAAGTCGATCGCACAGAAGATATCGCCGCGGGAGTCACATTCTGTGAAGGTCTGAGTAAGTTTAGTGTTGGGATGAAGAAGACAAGGTTGTCTCTGTAAATGACTGAGCTGAACTTGCACTTTGGCTGTATTGCATTTACATTGCAATCATCTATTGGCCTTTCATGTACCAAGTAAACCTTTTTTCTTGCTTCTGGGGGTATCTGCTATGCAATAGGTGATTAAGATAGAGCCTCAACATTTCTAATTTAGTCATGAACCATGTATGTTCTTTGTTGAACTTGTATGTATCCAAATGTTTAAGTTAATACTGTCTCATTTGTTTTGATGGTCATTATTTATGTCACACTCAAAACTTAATATACATGTAGGATATGATATGAATCGAACTATAATTAACTGTGACCAGCAAGTCGGGATCCAAGTCAAGTGTCAAGTTTGGATTTGCTGAATGCTGTGTTTATCGAATGACTTGTCCATATGTGTTCGACAAAACAAAACTAGAAGTTAGAGTCCAAGAATAAACTTGAATCTATTAGATTAAGTTTATGTTAACCTAGTGAGGCTAGTATCCACAACTTAATAATTGCATATCGTTTCCTTCTTTTCTCTAATGTGGACTCAATCAACACATCGTCAATGAACTACATAAATTTGTCATATTCCTATTTATTTCTTTGTTCAGAGGGCCTTATTGTTTCAGCACATGATCTTTCTAGTCGTAACATTATGCCATACACAACACAAAGCCTAACACACAAAAATTGACCTCATTCATGAAAGTTCACCTGATACACAATCCTACTCTTTCCTCCCAAATTGACCATCACAAGTAACAGCTACACTATACAGATGGGAGCTCCAAATAGTACCATTACCATCAACAAATTTATCACTAAATCTTGTGAACACTATAACCAGCT
Organism: Geranium incanum; assembly: GCA_036897385.1. Lineage (NCBI taxonomy): Eukaryota > Viridiplantae > Streptophyta > Magnoliopsida > Geraniales > Geraniaceae > Geranium > Geranium incanum. The sequence continues at coordinate 9,259 of JAYMTQ010000472.1, read as the reverse complement.
TCCTCAGTCGTTAAGTTCTCATTCCATGTCTCGTATTCAGATCCGCCAAACACCACCTGCTTGATCCCGACGTAACTGCCAAACAAAAATCAAGACGGGAAAATCCTGTATAAGTATAATTCGAGTAAATCAAGTAACAGAAGTCTTAAACGAAAAAATAGTGCTTTTGGAACTCACTCGGAGCTTATCTGTGTCAAGGCGTTTATTAAAATGTCAAGAAGCAATGGCTCACTGGTCCCAACGTCCACCCTATGAATTTGAAGACCAAATCATAAGAATGAAAACTTACCACAAAAAAATCATTAACAGGAATCAGATGCCCAAAAATGTTAATTTGACATTTGAGGCTCATACCATACACGTGCCAAGTTGTACTGAACCTCAAAATTGCCTATGTTGTAAAATGTGGCCGGCTCAACGTTTGCTCCTAGTATATCATCATATGTTGGCCTAACACTATCCATAGGAGATTGCGACAACTGCAATGATCGAATACGAGTAGTCGATAAACATCAAGGTTTAATCATGGAAAAAACAATTAATGCAATCGGTGGTGTGTACATAATTTTCACTTTTAAAGCAAAATAATCTACGGTCCACTAGCTAAACATGTTTTAAGAAAACAAAGCAAAACTTACTTGCATATTCATGGAATTGCATCCACCGAGACATCCAACAACATACCATGCTCGAATGGCCTGCGCAAAAGATATTCCAATTAAATTGTTGAATTTTGTTTGCAAAGAAAATGAATAAACTTGTAGTTCAGTAGGAAATACTTACATCACGGATTAATGAAATGTCTTTCTGTAAAGGAAGGTTGTAGAACTCAAACCATATATATGAGTTTGAAAAGTCAAATCTGGCAATAACAGGAATATTTATACGTTAATGAAGTAGTAATGACAAACTCCATCCACAATACATATATTTGCAAGAACTGCAGCACGTAACATGAGAAATAGAAAAGAAATGGCTAAGCGGATATGAACACGACCTGGCGAATACGAAGGCGTTAAGTCTATATTACAAGAAATCTATAGAAGGCGTTAAGTATATATTACTTCTGCAACTACAAAAACCAATTACAATATTTTATATGGAGTTTTTTTGATCAGAATAATTTTATATGGAGTTAATATCTTGCAATATACTTCTACATCAACAACACACAATATTTAACAGTATATGTAATTAAAAGAATGGGTGAATGACTCTATATTCAGAGATAAATATTTGATTTGTTCCGAAATGTTTTTTTTTATAAAACGCTAACAGGAATCTGAGGTGTACATAACCATTGCCATATAAGCATAGGATTAGGACGGAATGACTTCATGGCTTGCATGCATTAACATTGACATCACTAGTCTATTACATGATTACCAATGCTTAAAATTTTCTTATTTTTATTCATATTCCTTTACCCTTTCATATAAACATTAGGTGGAACTAGAACAGCTTTACAAGGCATAAGCTCCAATACAACAAGGGCCTTTCAGAAAATAGCAAATTCAGAAAGACAATTATAGCAACTTTTATAAAATGGATTCAAGTCGATAATTTTTGTAAGGACAACGACCCTCTTCAAAACTTGAGTCATGTAATAGGAACAATAATTGATAACAGCAGAACTTAGCGAGCAATAGCATTCGATAAAAAATTATGAAGGGATGTTGTGCAATTGGTGGTTCCAAGCAAACCTAAAAAGACATAATAATAAGTAAAGATAAGTCCATTAGATTTAAACCTACTTGTTGAACAACACTTTCATGGGCGTGGCCGACCCAGTCTTGGTGTGCAATATATTATTCCTTTTCTTCTTGAATCGCTCTTCCATCTGATACCCAACAAATCACTCATGACTAAACTTCAATATAATTGCTTCCAATCAATCAACAAAAAACAAATAATCCCCTGATTAAGAAAAGGAAATACACAAAAACGATTCCCACCCTTACACTTAAAACCACGTGTGAATGAACTTCAATACTCTCGCTTCCAATCAATGAACAAAAAAACAAACAATCCCGTGATTAAGAAAACGAAATACAGAAAACCAATTCCTACCCTTACACTTAACTCACATGTGAATGAACTTTCAAACATGATTGCTTCTTGAAAATTTCACTCCTAATTCCCAGCAGAGGCATCAAAACAGTAACGGTAACCATACGATTAATCACTCAAGAACATGACACATGATCAAAATAGCAACAATATTCATATTTTATAAACAAAATGAAATGAAATGACCCTCCTCACCATTCATCAAAACAGTAACCAATCTCATAATCAAATTGACAAACCCAATTCACAGAAACGTTCAAGCTTACTTTTTTCTGTGCCTTTTCAGGATCATCAAGAACAGTACCCAGAATCTCAGCAAATTCTGGGTCTCGATCGTAGTCCTTATCTCCTTTTCTGAACCCACCTCGAGAAGCGAACCCACCATCTCCATCGTCCTCCACCTCCTCCTCCTCTCCATCTTCCCCAACCTCACCCCGAAGCCTGAACCTACCCCGAGCCGAGAACTCATCATCTTCGTCTCCCCCAATCTCGCCCCCTAGGGTTTGGGACAGGAAATTCGCCTCTTCGCTCCCATTCACCTTACAAATCCCCAATCGAGCCCTCGGCACAGAACAGATTCGAATCGGAACCGCAAAAAATGTTGAATCTGGCGCGAAGCAGCTCGAAAGGTGAGAGCTTTTTGGCAAGGAAATGGCGGGTCGTTGAAGAAGAGGAGCGAGAGTGCTGGCGATAAGCATGTTTCTGGTGGCCGGAGCAACTCGGGTCACGGCGGCGCGTGGCGATAACTGGACCGAAACCTTCCTTCGACACCGTTACTCATTTATGGATATATCGTTATCTACAAAATTGTTACTGGCCCATCGTGGCCCATGGAGCGGTAACTGAGTCGGCCCAAATCTTTATATGGGCCGAAGAGTGACAGTCTGGCCCAGAGGCCCACCATTTTCATATACCATTACTTCGGTGTATAATTAGGGTTTTTATGGTCTTTGGTTTTTTTGTACTTTAGAGCTTCTTTTACCTCTCCACAGTCTCGCCGAGCTCTTCAGTAATCGCAAAGGTCTCTTTCTCTCTCTCTCTCTCACTCTGTTCTTTGATTTTTCTGAATCAATTTTGATACGTTCTGTTTGGATGCCGAGAAAATCATAGCATCTAACTATTTTAGGAGCTTGAAATGTTCATTGTTTCGCGTGATTTGTTGATTGTTTTGTGTTGGTCTGAGTTTATTGCGTGTTGATCAGATCTGGAGTTTAATTAATTTCGTTATTGTGATTGGGATGGTTTATGGAGATTTTGTTTTGTGATTGCAGGTAGGTATAGTTGAGGAGAGAGGCTGTGAAAATGGTGGAGAAGACAAAGGGAAGGAAGGAGGAGGTGGTTACCAGGGAGTACACCATCAATCTCCACAAGCGCTTGCATGGATGGTGAGAATTGAATTGATCTTTCAGTTTTCTTCATTCAATAGAAGACTTATTTTTTGATGTTTAATGCAAAAACTTAGTTTCAGAACAAGCAATCCAGTTCTAGGTTGTGTGGAAGTATTGATTTGTTTTTAGTTTTGGTGATGTAGATAATAGCTAGTGTTGTTAAGGTCAGGAATAATGATTAAATGGCTGCTGTTATAAAATATAAATAATTGTGGTGCGTATTTTGATGTTTGAGGAAGCCATGAATTTTAGAATTTGCAAGTGGGTGCAGAACATTCTGATAGTTCTGTGTCTGTTTACTTGAAGGTTGTTACTGGTTAAACCCTGTGTCTATGCTTCGAATCTCTGTAGTTGAACATGATAATGTGGGTTTTAACTATGGTTGGGTGAGCATGAAATTTCTTCACTGGAATGTAAGATGACGAAGGATCTATAAATTTGTTATGTGCCATCTTGAAACCACATAACTCAACAATGTTTCATCTTGAACTATGATACTGCATGGTTCAGCTCCTAATTTCCTTACCCACTCCTTTTCCTTGAAAATTTTCTGGATTTTATCATCTTGTATTGTATGATAGCCTACATGATCAACATTTATATTCCAATCTCTGCTACATGAATATTTTCTTAACGGTTGTTTGTTTTTGGATTATGTTGTTAATATCAGTGTTTTATGTTTAATCTCATGTCAAGACTTGCTACTTCTTGAGTTGATATGCTTCTATTTTGTGAGGGGCTGAAAGATCCCCTCATTGTATTGTATGATAAGTTGCTTTAAAATGTTGCCATTCAATTTATTTGAATTATGTATAATATTATTTTTGTGTCACTCTGCTGGCTAAATTTGCTTTTATTTTTCAAAAACAGCACATTCAAGAAGAAAGCTCCTAATGCCATAAAGGAGATCCGGAAGTTTGCCAACAAAGCCATGGGAACTAAGGATGTGAGAGTGGATGTGAAGCTGAACAAACTTATCTGGAGCAGGGGCATTCGAGGTGTACCGAGGAGGGTCAGGGTTCGCATTGCGCGCAAGAGGAACGACGATGAGGATGCTAAGGAAGAGCTTTACTCTCTTGTTACCGTCACAGAGACCCCTGAAGGACTGAAGGGGTTGGGAACCAAGGTAATTGAAGACGAAGATTGAAAGCAGTCATCTATAGGTTGGATAAAAGTTTAATTGAGAATTTGTTTTAAGTTTTTACTGTCATGAGACTGAGTTGTGCATTGAGATACACTTGTTTTCTGCTCTTGCTTAGATCATCTACTCTTTGGATCTATTTGTTTGGGTTGTAGTAAATCCAGTTGCTCTATATCATCATGCTTTTGATTTAATCCTTTCAAAGTCCAATCTAATAATTTTAGTTTTGATGATCTCTCAAGTATTTTACTTTTGAAAAATGTCCAATCACACGCAGATATGAAATTAGTTTCAAGTGTGTAAATGATCAGAATTTAGCCTCAATTTGTGAGGGTTCAGATTGTGGAAAAAAAGTATTGTTTGTGCTGGAAGAGTGCAAAAGAATGGTTTGCTTGTTTTTATTACAAATATTCAGTAAATTATGATGTATAATTTGTTAAATATTAATCTTCCTCAGAGGGACACCCGCAATTTGAGGCTCACACTTCTTGCCAAGAGATTGTGAGTTTGAATCCTACTAGGAGTGAATGTGATGGTTTATGAAAGTCATCTCGGTATTGAATTGACCTAATTTGATTCATTGAGTTTCATTATAAATATTAATTAAAAATATAATATGTAAACGACATTGTATGTGTACGGAAAATAATTAAAATGTTCTGCTCACTGAGCTTAACTCGTTTATTAAATCTGTAATTGAGTTCCAATTCAACTTGATTATAAAGATCTCAAATCAAATAAATGTATAACAAATAAAACTAGAGGACAACAAAAATTCATGGAAATGCTAAAGAGAATCACAAGTAGATAAACAAACCAGTAAATAAGACAGAAGTGCAAGTGTTGAAATAGCAAATAGGGCACAACTCATTTAATTTCCTTGAAACAGCTTGACTAGTGTTATGACTTATGCATAAAAATAAAAACCTATAGCAGCCATCTAAAATCTTATAACGAAATCAGAGATCTGCTCTCCCAGGGTATCTGGGGAATGGAATGACGTCTCTGATGTTGTCGAGTCCCGTGGCGAAAAGAATCATCCGCTCAAAACCTAAACCAAATCCACAATGCTTTACTGTCCCATAGCGACGAAGGTCCAGGTACCACTCGTATGGCTCGGTTGGCAGTGACATATCTTCAATTCTGCAATCACAAAATGCATCTCCAATAAAGACAGGTATTTACAGATACACACTTTACAAACTGTATTCGGAAGTGCAAAGTAGAAACAAGCGTGAATTTAGATTCTAAATTAAACCTTTAATGGATAATATGATGATAAGAATTTGAATTCTAATTCTAAATGTGGAAGTGAAGGCGGTGAACAATTCAAACTCAACATTTTGTACCTTTTACGGATAACATCTTCTCGCTCCTCTCTTTGACTTCCCCCGATTAATTCTCCAACCTAAACGGCAACAGAAAATAGTATTGAAGAGAAGAAATAATATTCAATGTCAATGTTAAAATATTTTTTCCGCCTGTCACTCTTTTATGAATTTGCTTTGTAAGAGAAAGCATTAAGTTTAGACGTAAACATGCCAATACGTAATCTATGGTAGCCGCAAACTAGACTAACCTTAGGGACAAGGACATCCATAGCAGCAACAGTCTTTCCATCATCATTGAGTCTCATGTAAAAGGCCTTGATATCTTTTGGGTAGTTATAAACGATTACGGGCTTCTCAAATTTGACCTCTGTCAAGTACCTGCACAATGGCTCGCAAATGATGGATGTCGACAAAAACTTCTAGCAAAAGGAATTGCAATTGAAGAAATAGATCATTTACCTTTCATGCTCAGAAGCTAAATCAATTCCCCATTCCACACTGTTCTCAAACTTTTTCCCATTTTTGACTGCTTCCACTAGTAATTCTACAGCTTCTGTGTATGTAATGCGAACAAAAGGTGTTGAAGCAACCATTTCTAGGCGACGGATGCAAGTTTTATCAAATTTGTCGGCCATAAATTTCATATCATCATAACAATTATCGAGCAACCACTGGCACAGAAATCTCACAAATGCCTCGGCACAGTTCATATCATCCTATAAAGAAATGTCAAAACTTATCAATTGAACACCGCTTACGAGCATTACCCAACGAATAAAACAAGAAAATAAATTAAATTTTTAAAGCTTTCGATCATCCCACAAACAAATGGTGAAGAATTAAATCATAGCCCGCATACCTGAAGATCTGCAAATGCTATTTCAGGTTCAACCATCCAGAATTCTGCTAAATGCCTAGAAGTGTGAGAGTTCTCAGCTCTAAAGGTTGGTCCAAACGTATACACACTACTGACAGCACATGCATAAGTCTCGACCTGTAGTTGCCCAGAGACAGTCAAAAAGGCTTGGCGGGCAAAAAAATCACGGTTATAATCAATTTTCCCGTCCTTTTTCGGGATACCAGGTTTAAGGTTAAATCTTTCCATCAGCCTCGAAACATTATCCTTGGCCGCTGTAAGCTGAGCCACAAGAGGAGCAATTTCATCCTTTTTCGCTTTGGCAGCTTTTAGTTGGGCAACAGCCTCTCCCCTCTCCTTGACAAGAAGCTTAGCAGCCTCTATTTCTGCCTCCGTTGGAGGAGGATTGTTAATCAGTTCCTTCTCCACCCTCTCACCTTCGCTTATCAAGGTAGTGACTTGGAACATCTCGCCAGCACCCTCACAGTCACTGGTGGTAATGATTGGGGTGTGCACATACAGAAACCCATGTTTTTGAAAGAACGTGTGGGTTGCAAAAGCAAGTGCATTGCGGATCCGAGCAACCGCAGATATCTGCAGCCATGTGAGCTAGTTAGAACTTCTATAAAATCACCTTTATCAATCTAATACTAAAACCTTGAAAAACCAAACCATGCCAAACAGAAACAAACCAACTTGCAATACAAAATAGGAATCAATTGATACATAATATAATATCATCAACAAACTAGACTACCAGCCGCATCTTCAAATGATAGAAACAAATAAATATGCATCACCAAGTACTAATAGGATCTAGAATCTAGCCAAACACATTATACTCATCCAAACTTTCAAATGCAAGCCAATTTACAATAGGAACCATTTGGTATAGAATTTTATCAGCATCTCTCAAGGATGGAGACAAATAAATATGAATAACTAAGTATTATAATATCAAAATCTAAATTTAACCAGCCACATAATGTTCATCCAAGATTTCATATGATAGAAAGTCTTCATCAGAATTGGTTGTTCAAATCATGTTGCATGGGCATATCCAAATAAGAAACAAGAGACAGTCAACTAAACCAAAACCCAGTAATTTTTGTATTAAACCAGTAAGGTGGCCAGCAACAATGCACTAAGATGAACCCAACAAATTAAACATCCCCAAAATGCTAAATTCCGTTAAAACTCAAATCACAAGAACCCAACACCATTACCGAATTCGTCCTCGGCCGGAGATGCACATGATCTCTCAGAAACTCCAGAGTGAGCTTCGTCTTGGGCAGAGGGTACTTCGCCGGATCAACAGGCCCAACATGAATCACCTTCTCGCCTCGAAGCTCCACCTTCTGCTTCGTCCCCTCCGGCGGGAGCTTCAGAAACCCATCCAGATGCACGCAAGTCCCAGTCTGCACAAGGTCCCTCAGCTCCCACACGCTCTTCTCAACAATCACCTGCAAATTCGCAGCACAAGACCCGTCGTTGAGCTCCAGGAAGGCGAACTCGCCCTTCCCCTGCTCTCTCCCGGTCTTGACCCACCCTCCGACTCGCAGCCGCCGTCCGGCGAGCCCCGCGCCGCCGTCGGGCCGAGACACGATCGACCTGATCGTCACGCGGTCGGAGAACTCGGATTTCAGATCCGAGATCCAGGGAGCGACGACGTCGCTCACCGTCGCCGCCGCGAGCTCCTCCGTCGGCGGCGTTGCCGATGCTGCTCCGGCCATTCCTGTGGTGGCGAGATTTGGGGTCGAGCTTTTTGTGGCTGAACGGAGAGTGAGTGAAGCGATGTTTGGGTGAACAACAACCCTAGCGAGGCTCTCTGACCTTTAAATGACTGTTATTGAGTCGCACGCGAACAATCGTGGGCGTGAGTGCACCGGATCGTTCTGTCCGAGAAATGAACGGCTCTGATTGCGCCACCAGTTACTTGGATTCGGATTCTGATTCTGATTCTTTGACGAGCGTTATGAAATCAGAATCTTTTTTAAAACTGTGTTAGAAATTAGAATCGACGTGCCCGAATATATTTGCGGATGGAAAACATGGGCTGGTTTTATTTGGGCCGATCAGTCCAGTACGGCCCGTTAACAGCCCAATTCGATTCGGTCTTTCTGGTCTTCTAACAACCCCTACTTCCTTTTTCCTCTTCATTAGGAAGTATTTGTCTGCTATGTTGAAAAGGTTTGAAGGAGTTTCTATAGCGCGGGAGGGCCAATGGAAGCGGAGAGGAGTATCAAGAAAATAAGCTAGCCTCTGGCCAAGAGGTGAATGTGGAGAATGTTGGAGAGATTTAGGTTTTACCTAAGAAGAGCACTTAAGAAAAACTCATATACACATTAGAGTTCACCTTTGACTCAAAACACTAGTTTATTGAGTTTAGAGTCCAATACAAACTCTTTTTATACATAATAATCTTCTGATGTGAGACTTTGAACTCACATGTATACCTAACAATCTCCCCCTA
>JAYMTQ010000471.1:0-17731 GCA_036897385.1 Geranium incanum | reverse complement strand
CGAGTTCAGGGTCAGCTCCGATCTGAGACTGGCTGGTCAATGCCATGCCCGTCGGGGGTTTGACCCTGCCGATTTCTTCTAGAAGTGATGCCATTTCTGGAGGAGCTCCGACCTGCGACAATTTGTTTATTATTAAAACTCGACTCACCTAAAAATTTAAATTAATTTAATTATTTATTAATTAAGGAAAGAAAGAAAGAAAGAATTCATATCTTTCAAATGTATTGTTTTAACATACTTTCTTACGTGCAGACCAGATTTAGAGAATATCGATCAACAACAATGATGAATTGTTAAATTGTGGCTTTCATATCATATTAGAACACGACCCATGTGAGAATTTGAATCAATAAATCATTCGCGTCTTCTGATATGAATTTAGAGGATAATAGGATAAAGAAGAAGGGTCGAGACAAAGCTATGATAATATGTTAAAATTTAATTTGTGTAAGAAATTGAATCGAAAAATCAGTCACATCTTCCGATTTGAATTTAGAGAATCTACGACAACAATCAAGCTAAGGTATCAAGTCAAAGTCTAACGACGCATAGAAAAACAAACCAATAAATCATTTAAATCTCTTGATGAGGCTCTGAAATCATGTTAAAATCTAATTGACCAATAAATAAATGTTTCACAACTTCGTATGCGATGCTCTGACACTAATAACAACATCAATAATTTAAAACTATACATACACAATTAAACCACACATGTTCAAGAAATAGTAGAGAAATGAAAAGAATAAGGACCTTTTGGCAATCAATATAAGCAGACACGAGGTTGGGATAGCGAGGGTGATTAGCGATCTGGGCCTTAAGCAGCTGAGACATCTCCTCCATTTCTGCCTCCAAGAAAGCTTCAAGTGGTATTTTCGTAATTAACCAACAAGTTACAAAATTGTAGAAGGAGAAGAAGAAAGAAAGCAAGAACACCAGAGGGAGGCTTCAATGGAGATAGAGAGAGAGAGATAGCAAGAAAATGGGTTTTTTTTCCTCTCTCTTTTTGGTTTTCAGGTGTGAAAGGGACTTGAGCTCTCACTTTCCTGCATTTTCTTTTCCGAGAAAATTCGCAGAGAGAGAAGGGCACGTTATGGAACAGTGAAGTGGCAGTGAAAGTGAAAGTGAAGATGGTAGAGTTAGTGTGTAGCCCGTATTTGTAGAGGCCTTGTCTTAAATTTATGTTAACTGTGAAACGACATGTCGTTGTCCACGTTTCATGCAGTGATTAGTTGCTTCTCTGTCTCGTGGGTCCCACCTAGTTTCTCTCTCCTCGGAACTCAACCTCTTCAACTCTTACCTCTCAACTTCACTTCACCTCTAACCTAACTGGTCTACTCTGGTTTCATTCTTTTATTTTTCTCACTTCTTTGAAGTTTCTAACATTCAAATCTTAGTTGAGTGGTGTGTTGAAGAAAGTTAAAGGCATGATAAAATTTTACTGTGCTAAACTTTTTCAATCGAGGGTATAATTAATTTCTGCAAGAGTGTGTGTTGTACTTTTGCAAGTTAAAATAGTAGTTCTTACTTCTAAAAAATAATTTTGTTATTTTTATAAAACTGCACACATTTAACACAAAGATGTAAAATTTATAAAAATTTTATCGTCATCAATAAATTATACAACAACCTCATGCAAAAGTGGCATGCAAAGAACAATATTACAAGTAGATGTTGTCATTTCACTTGTAATTTTTGATTTATGGTTTTTTAGTGTTTACGTGATATGATATTTATATTTATATCTCAGTTGAATTGTATGTTGAAAAAATTCAAATGCGTAATAATAATTTATTGCGCTAAACTTTCTTCAATCGTTAGGCATATTTAAAAATAGAGTTGCAAAATGAGCATTTCAAGTTGAGTATCCTAGGTCAAGTTGGATCCAAACTCATGCTAAATAGGTCTAGTGTGACAACATGCAGTCATCGTATCAATTTCACTGATGTTCAAGTCTATAACAACATTGTGTTTACCATAAACGTTTTTCTATCATTGAATTTGAGTTTTATTTTTCTCTGAAAAGAAAATGATGAATGTATAGTCAAAATCTTATGACCAGGTTGAGTCACTTATGTGACATGTCAAGTGTCATTTGCCTCAAGACATATGTCATATGTTGAGTAATTATAGATTAAAGTGTCAACATATACTTCCGACACATCAATATTTATTTTTTGAATTTCTCATACGACAAAACTCGTCATAAATGATAATGAGAAAAAAATATATTAAGTCAAAAGACAATTTAAACTTTATTTTAGCATAAGAAAACTCTGGAGTGCCATTTATGCATCAACATCATTGAGATAGACATTAGGGAAGCAAATTATTTGGAAAAGAAAACACAAAAGCCCCACAATTAACTAGTGTGAGGCTAACTTGTGACCAAATAGTGAGCACTAAACAGAGACAGAAAAGGGTATGTATGGTTTACAGATAAGAATTGGTAAAGCTTGTTCTCTCTCCACCACCATTTTGTGCCATCACAGCTCAACCTCTTCAGAACATGCTTCATCTATTCACTGTTTCATTTGTGGGGGATGACTTGTTTCTTGCTTTGATTCATCTCACATCTATCATTTTCTTTACATCCGAAAAAATAATTACCAAACTCAGCTTGTAATGTTAACATCTTAGTTGTAGAATTAGATTTGATGTAGAAGTTGTTCTTCCCAAACTTGTGATTCTTAAAAATTCTACACACCTACCTTTATGTATGTAGAAGGGGACTCAATATTGTCACTTGACTTCCACTGGAAGAGAGAAGCCCAACAGAAGTTGATAAGTTGGAAATAAAGGCGAGATACCGCAGCATGACTCGAACCCAAGTTCAAGTGCTTAACCAATAGGCCAAATAAGCGTTGGTGCGTCATAATTGAAAGTACCTTTTTTGTGGTGCCATAACTTCACTAACGTTGAAACTTGCTCATTACCATTAACTTTAGGTTAGTTTTAAGATTGAAAATAGCATAAAACCGACAATACCATGTGGATGTATTGGCATTTATAAACTTTCATTTGAGTATTCAATTTCAATGTGTATGATTCCAATACATGAGATGCCAAAAATAAATAGTTAAAATGTTTTTTTTAAAAAACAACTAACTTTATAACGCAAAACAAGTTTAGCGACATGTTGAGAAGAACAACGACAAGATTCGGTAGGATAAAACCCCCACCTCAGCCCCCAAAATCGGGAAGTTAATAACAACAAACATGGCTAACATAGCATCCAAACACGATTCAGTAGTTAATTTAGTAGTAATAAAGCGTAGAAACAATAAGATCACATATGGAAGACGACACGAGCTATTAGCATTATGTACAGAGTTTTGTTAAATAAACGATTTTAGTTAGATAAAAATCAAGAATAATACATATAACTGTGTGGTTCTTAATCTGGTTTTCAGATTGAAAATAATACATAAAACTGAGAATACCATGTGCATTGGCATGTATATAACCTTTGAGTATTCCCTCAATTTCAATGTGCATGATTCCAATACATAAAATGCCAAATTTAGAATTACACAATTTCAGGAATTTGACATAGTTGTATATTCACAAGCAAACTAAATTAACTTAAAAAAAGAACTTAATTTGGAATTGGTGCTATAAAACCAGGCTCCTACAATCTCACCACAACCACATTTTTGTACACAGATAAAGATAGAGAAATGGATCCTATGGGAGCAATTGTGAAGCAGAACAATAGTGGTCCTCATGCAGTGTGTGTACCATGGCCTGAACAAGGACACATTAACCCAATGATGAACCTAGCAAAGCTCCTCCACCACAAAGGCTTTCACATCACCTTTGTCAACACTGACTTCGCCCATAATAGCATTCTTCGGTCGCAAGGTCCCGACTCCTTGAACGGCCTTCCCTCCTTTCAGTTCATATCCATTCCCGCCGGCCTCCCTCCGTCTTATGCTTCCATCAATAAAAATTGCTTAGCTCCTCTTCGGGATCTTATATCCAAACTCAATAGCGATAGTACTAATCCTCCTGTCACTTGCATTGTTTCCGACGTTCTCATGTGTGTCACTCTTGACGTTGCGCAACATTTCGGGATCCCTGATGCTCTTTTCTGGGCTCCAAGTGCTTGTGGCTTGGTCTCCTTGACTTATTCTCAGTTAGTTCAGAAACAGCTTATAGCTTTAAAAGGTAACACTATATATGAACATGATTATATTGTGAGTTTGAACATGTGACTAATTAATGTAACTGTATGCTGTATAAGCCTGACATGTTCACTCTTACATTATCCCCAACAAATGGATATTTGGACACTGTCGTCGAGGGGATGCCTGGCTTGGAAGGTATACGATTAAAAAACTTTCCATCTTCCATATACGCATCTTCCACATACGAAAGTATAAGGACCGGAGAAAATTTTGTTAATGTTCCTAATGGAATAAGTACAATCGTCAAGTCTCGAAATGTCTCTGCAATTGTTTTGAATACATTTGATGATCTAGAGGATCAAATAATGATGGATGCACTTTCATCCATTCTTCCCCCAATTTATGCCATCGGTCCGGTTCATGAATTTGTTGACAAAATTCCAAACAAGATCTTCATGAGCTCTATGCAATCCAGCTTATGGAAGGAAGATCTGGAGTGTCTTGAGTGGCTCCATTCTAAAGAGCCCAATTCAGGAATATATGTGAATTTTGGGAGCACGGGGATGATTACATCTCAACAACGGGTGGAGCTCGCATGGGGCCTCGCTAATAGTAAAAAGAATTTCTTATGGATCATGAGGTCCGATCTTGTCAAGGAAGAGGATGCAATAGTTCTTCCAAAATTTATGAAGGACACGGAAGAAAGAGGCTTGATTGCTAGTTGGTGCCCGCAAGAACAAGTTTTAAAGCATCCGTCAGTAGCGGGTTTTCTAACGCACTGCAGATGGAACTCGATGCTGGAAAGTATAAGTGTGGGAGTGCCTATGATATGCTGGCCATTTTCCATGGAACAACCGATAAATTCTTGGTGTTGCTGTAATAAATGGGGAATAGGCATGGAGATAGATGGTGATGTTTCAAGAGATAAAATTGAGAAACTTGTGATGGAGTTGATGGACACTAATAAGGGAAGAGAAATGAAAATGAAGGCAATGGGCTTGAAAAGGATGGCACAAGAAGCTGTTGGTCCTAAAGGATCATCTGAGTTGAATTTAGACAAATTGATTAAAGAGGCCCTTCTCTCTAAATCATGTCCAATGGGAAATGTTCTGATAGGTTAAACAATAATTTACCAAAAAAAAGTATATTTGCATTGTTGTTTCTACCTGTGATCAATAATTTTCTGATCAGGGGCATACTCGCTCCCTGGTTTGAGGATCAGAGTTCGAGTCTCGGTTGGTACTCTGGATAAATTATTATTATATTTAGTTATTTGTGTTTGTTTAAATCCTACTTATTGCTGTGTGTTTGTTTATGTCCTACATATTGTACTTGGTGTGACTTTCAGTTTGATTGCAATATGGTTCTTCGTGGGAGTTTAATGGGTTTCGTAGTAGGATCGCGAGGTTTCTCTAGTCAATCGAAGCAGAGGTTGTAGCTTGCATGATAGTACGAGTTCTTGTATACCCTCAATTTATAGGTGCGGAGATTGTCCCACCCAATTTATATGAGTAAATGGCTTTGTTGATTAAAAAAAATTGTTAGCTTGTAGTGGTTGATTTTTCTATATATTTCTTGAATAAAAATAGTAAAATGTTAGCATCCATATATTGTTATTGAACTGAAAACCATATATTTCTATTAATGACATATAAATCGAACATAATGTCAATGAAAATATATTTTTAGATTAATGCAATCATATAATGAGTTGGTATTAAATTGTCGTCATGTTTGTACAAATTGGATAAGCTTCCATGCCCTGGATAATGTACACAGACACTACTACAGTTTCCCTCATTTCCGACACACGTAATTTTTGTGCATCGATACGCCTACACCTAGTTGACGACGTGAAATTATAATTGACTACACATTGCGTGCATCGGCCAGGTGAAAATGTACCAGACGCAACATTGACACTAGCATTGGCTACAAAAAAGTTAATGGTCAACAACAAACTAATACTGATGAGTCATTATAGTACTGGACAATAAATTGGAAGTAAGTGGTTGCCGACGAGTCAGTGTACCGGTTGGAGTAATAATGAAATTTTTAACAAAGTCCCGACCCCCCTTTTATGGGCTCAGAAGGTAATAAAGTTTGTGTGCTCAAACTTATGCAAATTTGCAAATAAATACTAAACTAGTCGACAACCTAACTCATAATTGAATCGAACAATATTAAACAACAATAATTCTCTTCAAGGAAAATGATTGTGGTGTTGTGGAAATTCGGGAAGTCATTTCGGGAATGTTTCACCCATGTAGATACCGGCCCCTTCATGGAATCACTCTTAAATTTAATGCTTAACTATATATGTTAACCAAGAGTCAGTCATGATGAGAGTCTCAATTTTCTATTCTACCCAAATTCTTATCAATCAATACCCTAAATTATTGCTAAATCATTCGTGAGTTTCTTTCAATCCATCCCCAATCTATAGTTTAGCTACTCATGCTCACAATTAACATGCAATCAACTATTAAAATCTTCGTATTCATAATCCCTAGATGGCAATTGATCTCAACAATGCTAAATTGGCAATCCCACCAATTTCTAACAATCAAACCTATATTAGTAATCTCACTAATTCTCTAATGCTCAAACAAGAAGTAAAACTCAAAATAATCAATTGCTTGTCTCAAATCAATAATCAACAATATTATATGAACACTACTTGAATCAAAAGATTTAGAACTCGAAATCTAAGATTAAATTAACGAGTAGATTCACTTACAAACCAAAAGGATGCTATTACAAGCAAGATTGTTTGGTCCTGACTCTTTCTTCTTCCTCTCCAAGCCTCTAGATCTTCATCTTTCTCACTCTCTCTCTCTCGCTGCCAGGTGGCACTCCCTCACAAGTTCGCACGATTCTCATAGCGTGGTGAAGTTCTCACTGAGTTACTCCTCATATCGTATGTATTTAGACTCATTTATTTATGCATTGGAAACAAGATAACAAGTCATGGGAATGAAGGGATAATGGGAGGGTTGAGGGAAGCGTAAGCGAGGAAGTCTTGGTCTTTCTCCAATACATCCATTACGTTTTGTTGTAATGCGACCCATGCTTCTATTCCCTTTTCACTTGCATTTATTTTCTTCAACATGATCGTGTTCATAAACTGCCCACCAAACTCTCCGAAAGCACCAACCCATATCGGCACTCCCCACCCTAAATCTATTTTATCGAACCCTGTTCCCAACCAACTACTACACACATACACTTCAGTGTCCTCCCTCGTACCTACATTCCCCAACTTGTTCTTGTAATCACCTTGCAGAGACTTCACGAATTCGCTGTCCACCGCCTCCTCCGACTCTCTCCCTAACTTCACCAACATCGGCAGCCCCGTCGTTCCCGATTGTGCTGTCTGAAATGGGCGGTTGGGCTCGCGGCCTCAGGTTCACTGCCTGAGACAGCATGGATATTCTATCCGGACAACCCGACACCATTTTGGATGCGGACATGGCGTGTTTCCATACGAAGCTGGACAGTACTTCGCTCCTGGTGGGATTCGTAACGTACTCGCTTCTTGCTTTTGCTCTCAGACAAGCTACTGCCTCGGTGTCGAACACGAACCTCCTTACTTTTAAATTGTCTACACCAAACCATCGGTCATATCGGATCCTTTCGTAAATATGTGGCAAAGGATCTACGGGCTGAAACAGAGTCGATGCTGTTTCTAACACACTTCCATCTATACTGCTTTGGTTTGCGCTACCGCGTGCCGCTCCCACCCAACTTTTGAGGAAGTAACTGGCGGTGGCTCCGTCTATGAGCTTGTGGGAGAGGGACAAACCAATGGCAATGCCCCCGCAGTCGAATACGTTCACCTGTACCCCCAATTGGGGCATGGTGGACGGATTCGGCTCCGGGGCGTATGGACGGCAAGGAAGTGATTGAGGCATTCCGTTTGAGGGTGTCGGAGAAATTGGGACATTTCACAGCGGACTCGGGATTCGACGTAGGGAACGCCCTGATCGAAATTGTCAATGAATAGATTGTCCTTGAGCCTACCCGAGAGAGGGTAGAGTCGAGTCAGAGTGTGGGAGAGTGAGGTTTTGAGGCGGTAAGTGACGGATGAGAGTTCGAAGTGACCGACATTATTGGAAGGGTAGAAAAAGATGAGTGGAGAGTAAGTGGAGGGAGTGAGCTGATCAAGGAGGTAGATTTTGAATGGACTTTTCTGATGATCAACCCCTGAAATTGAGAATGGTTTTATCATTTCTCGAGAGACGATCCCAATTTCCATCTTTGAGAAACACTGAACAATCAACTGATTGTCCAAATATGGTTCTTCTACTTTTACTGAGTTGAGTTCAATTGTATATATGAAGAAATAAAGGGGACGATTTTAAGAACGTATGGATAGATATTGGCATTTATTTTTAAGTTAGGCATATACTTATCAGCTATATATGGATATATACGGCGGATATTTATTGTGACAGCATATCTAACAGTGACTATTGAATGGATATTGATAATGAAAAAACACTTTCTAGGCGTGGAAATTTCAATTTTCTCCACCTATTTATATGTCTTTTCTAACTTTTTGTATATGAGTTCAAAAGTTATTATGCCTGTACACAAACTCTTTTTAGGCTCATTCTGCTTGTTTTAGCTGATATCTGTTAAAAATGAGATATGTGCGCATTGCACATAATTAACTTAATAATATAATAGAATAATGCCCTTGTGATTGTGTGTTCATGTGTTGAATAAAAAGATAACTTACAGAACTCATTTGCAAAGATAATTTGAAGATGCAGAGCTGAAATGGAGAGCTGAAGTGTGATTGTGAAGTCAATCCATCATTTTGGATGTCGTGTACACAAGTCAATCCCGGTCGAAGGTTTCCTGGGTGTTGGAGGTACTCGGTAAGTTTTCGTGGTTACGATTTCATGGATTGATGGTATTGGTCGATAACTGTGGGTTGTTTTTCCAGGTTTGAATGTTTTAAATTTGTGCGTTTCTCTAATTTAGGAACAAAACATGCATAATTGCAAGTTTTTCAAGTGAGTTGATCCTAAGTCATGTGTATTTGGTAAAAGAATCTTACATGATTTGCAAGAGAGGATTAAATATGTAGAAAATTAGAAAAGCTTGTGATAATTTTATTGTGTGACACTGCACCACTTTTGTCATTTTGGATGCTCAAACCCAATATGTCCGCAACCCAAATACTTAGTTGCGTACAGCCCGCAGCGCGAACCACGCGGCCGATAAGTCGCAGTCGGTCAGATTCACGCTGCGCACTGCTCACAGCCAAGTATTTGGGTTGCGTAAAAATAGCAAGCAGCCCCAATTAATTAAAAAAATTGAAAAAAGTATCCAACCCCAATTACCCGATTCCGTAGCGTCGAAACCCAAATCAAAATCGAACAATCGGAAAAGTCGACTGATTCACCCAAAACAAAATCGACTGATTCTATAGGCAAAATAAGTGTAAATAGAAGAACACAACATGTTCAATATATAAGTGTTATACAAATCCAGTAAATCTCCAATAATGAATATAAGAAAACAAACATGCAATTCTTAACCAAATCAAGCAATTACACTTTGGATCCAAAATTGCACAATAAACCGATAGATAGGTGTAGGAGAGAGATGTAGAAACTTGAAAATAGAGAGATGTAGGAGAGAGACTTTCCTCTAGGGCATGGTGTGGTCTCTTCCTCTTCTCAGTGAAACCTTCTTGCTCGGTAGATTCCACAGCAAATCTGGCCGTGGCTCCCCGGAAACCCCAGAATCTGAACACTAATTCCTTGATCTGCGACTCCGAGCAAGCAAACGGCGAGAAACGTGACTGGCGAGTAGCGCCGGCGCGAAATCCAGCAGGAGACGGCGATGGTGACTAGAGATCGGTGGAGAGACAACAGCTCCCTCGTCGCCGTCTGCCATGGCGAGTTGAGGGTACGAGCAAAGACCTGATCACCGATTTCCGTTGAAGTCTTCGATCTGGAGAGTGAGAAGAAGAAAAAAAGCAAAGAAGCTTGCTGAGAGAGAGAAGATTGAGAAATTGTGTGTGTGGTGTTGAGGAGATAAAGAGATATATTTGGACTATTACTAAAATACCCTCTTATTTGCTGTGTGCATAGTTCTACGCAACCAATAAGGGTCAATAAGGGTCGCGCCCACACACGGTACAGCAAACTGAAAAACGCAGCCCGTTTTTTTCTTGAGGTTGCGTACACCCCAAAGTGCAGCCCCTTTGTTCAAATGGTGTAGTGTGAAAATGTGCCTATTTATACAATATCACAATAGGCCATTTTAGGTAAGCCATATTTACACCATAAAGACATAATCAAATATATGCGCAAACAAGGTAACAAACAAATCAGGATGGTCAATGTAATCAGTCGAGAAATCAGGTAAGATTTCTCTCATGATTTGTATCAATCACAATACTCCCCCTCAAGTTGGAGCATGTATGTCTGCAATGCCCAACTTGACAAGAAGTTTGTGGAAGCGATCTCGTCTGAGTCCCTTGGTGAAGATGTTCACAAGTTGGTGTTTGCTGGCGACCACACGAGGTTCTAATATTTTGGCTTGTAGTTGTTGGCGAACAAAGTGACAATCGATTTCTATGTGTTTGGTGCGCTCGTGGAAGACCGGATTCCAAGCAATGTGGATGGCTGAGCGATTGTCACAAAAGAGGGGAACCTGCTGCTTTTGCGGGACATGAAGATCTTGCAGGAGTTGTCTAAGCCAGACGATTTCTCTGCTGGTGGCGGCCATTGCTCTATATTCTGCTTCAGTGGAGGAGCAGGAGACCACACTTTGTTTCTTTGATCGCCATGAAACTAGGAAATAACCTAGGTAGATAATAAACCCAATAGTGGATCGTCGAGTGTCTGGGCAACCAGCCCAGTCGGAATCACAATATGCTACCACAGAGAGTGAGTTGGAGCTCGATAGCAGTATTCCATGTCCCGGACTGCTCTTAAGATATTAGAGTACATGATGAGCGGCGTCTAGGTATGGTTGTTTGGGAGGTTGCATGAACTGGCTAAGTATGTGAACGACACAGCTGATATCGGGGCGTGTGATGATTAGATATAACAACCTTCTCACGGGCCTGCGATATTGACCTGGATCGGGGCAGTCGTCTCCTATGGTGACCGAGAGTCTGTGCTGCTGCGAAATGGGGAAGGATGCTGACTTACAACATGTAAAGCCATAATATGCCAAGATGTCAAGAGTATACTTCCTTTGGGTGAGTGCAATCCCCGTCGATGAGTGTGCAACTTCTAGTCTCAAAAAATATTTCAATGCTCCTGAGTGTTTCATTCTGAACTGTGCGTTCCAGTACTCTTTAATTTCTGTATGCGTGTGGGGTCTGATCATGTGACGATCACGTCATCCACATAAATAAGAACAACAACGAAAGATGTACCTTCTGTAAGGGTGAATAAGAAATGTTTTCATGATTCCATTATATACATATTGTTATCAGGTGGTATAGCTATTTTTCATCATATTCTTTTCACAGTTTCATGCTTGAATCTTTTCTGTTTCATGGTGTCATAAGTGATAAAAAATACTCGTGTCATTCTTTCATGAATATGCTTTGAGCAAAGATAATGTTTTATTTATTGCAGCATAACAACAGACGGTAGCTTACGCAAACGTTTATCATACCACAGAAGTATCAAATAAAATCATCTAATACCACTCCTCCTCATCACTTCCATTCTTGTGTCCATTACTTGCAAGAGCTCCATCATCGTCATTGCTAGAATCCAGGCTAAATAGAAATTGACAAAGTGACATGTCTGTTTGCATGGTTGTATTTGAAAGGCTACAAACAAAGTGACATGTATGTATATGTACCCATCAAACTCATTCAATGTATTTGCTTAATTTCACAATTTCATTTTTTTTTCATTTACACGGTGTCAAATACAACAACCAAATTTAAACCATAACATGTCACAATGCTCAACAAGCAATCAAGAACTAAATTTATCAATATTGCATAAACCCAAATACGAAAAATGATCAGAATCCAAACTAACACAATTCAAATGAACCTGATAGAAAACAAGGGAAGTAATTGCAGTAATGATATTTAAGTTACTAGCGAAACTAAGTGATCACGCCCTTCCTCCAAATCGTGTTCTTCCAGCTAGTTGCATGTTCTTATGTTGTGTGGCGCATTGAGTTTGTAGTAATCGCATCTACAATGACCCCTCTCAGACTGACTGTTTATCGCCATCTCTCCTTCATTTTGCATTCGACATCCAAATCCCTTGTTCTAATGTATCGAAACACAAAACTATAAATGGTTTCAATGCTTATGGACAGCGGGGCTTGTATCCATCTGATTCGTCACGTTCCCATACGTCATCATCTTCAACCGTAAAACCACCAAATACATCTTCAAATCAAATACAAAGAAATTAATTCTAATGAATGCCATCCATACAATAAAAAGTGGTTACAATTGGAAATAGATAGTACCTTCAATCTGAGTAACATTCTCAATTACAACGGTGACACCTAACACAAAATCAAGACCATAAAACGATGGAACGACGACATAGACATGATGGAAAGATGGAACGACAAAATTTCCAACCAGATCTTACTGGTGTTGTTGACTTTTTCGGTTTGAGGATTCATGGAAACATCGTTTCCAAATTAACTTGTATACTATAAAATATCAAATACTCACGTTAGAGCACAAATTTCATCATGCAATAAGAACCCTAATAAAATGATGGATTTTCGAAATACGTAACAAGATCTTACCGATGTAGTCGATCTCTGGATTTTGTGATTTCAATTGAGAATCAATGGAACCTTCCTTTCTAGATACAACTTAAAAACATGATGAAACCAAATATTCACGTTAAATTATAGTGCCAAAACAATAATAAATCAGATGAAAACATGGATTATTGGAATATGCTATCAGATCTTACCAATATAGTTGACTTATGGGTTCAACAATACTGAAGGAGAATCCATTGTTTGATTGCAGAGCTCTGATACGATATTGATTGGTGATGAATAAAACGATCATAGAAGAGGAAAGTAGCAAATGAAACATTCGAATAAATAGAACGTGAGAATTAAGTGCTGACTATGAGAGAGTTTTAGATTAATATGATTTGAGTGTAAACAAATGACATTGTTGCCTCCATCAATTTTCTTTTGATTTATTAATTAATTATTAAAAACAATTAATTAATATAAACCATTGATTATGTTCCTAATTTTATATTCAATGAGTGATTTTCCATAGAGTGCAGCCAATATACATTTAATTACAAAAAGTTGTTTATTTATGTGAAAAAATTTAAATGGAAAATAAGAGAGTAAATGCGTTTTCAATAACATCAAAACAAAGCCGTATATCAAATCGACGGTCAAGATCGCGCCACGAGAAAACATATAATAAACAAGATTATCTCCTAATTATAAAAGGTTTCAAAATTGACCTTATTGCGCCATAAACACACAGGCGACGAGAGGCGGAGAAGAGAAGCTCATGGACGAAGCTCTACTGCTAAACCCGAATCGCGACGAGGACGATGAAGGGTCCCATAAACTGGGCCCAACCAGTAGCTCGAAGATCGAGTGGAGCGTGTTCGTGCAGGAGGTGAAGAAGGTGAGCTGCTTGGCGGGTCCCATGGTCGCCGTCACTTCGTCGCAGTACCTGCTTCAGATCGTGTCGATGATGATGGTGGGTCACCTCGGCGAGCTCGCCCTCTCCAGCACCGCCATAGCCATTTCTCTCTCCGGCGTCACCGGTTTCAGTCTCATTGTGAGTTCGCTCTGGTCCCTTTTCGATTTGGAGTTTTTTTGTTCTCTGGGGCATTTCGTCGAACAGCTTGTGCTCGTGTTGGGTCTGTTGGGTTGTGCTGATATTGGGTGGTTTGTGGTTTATTTGCCCAAAATCTGCACAGTTTTGAGGTCTGGCATCGATTTTGTTCACTGATTCAATCGTTTAAGTATTTTATAGATAGAATAATAGTGATTTGGACTTGGGTTTTGCTTAAAATTTAGTTCTGAACAATTTTCATATGAAAAATAAGATGAACCCATTTGCCCCAATTTTGAATATCCTTCCCAATCATCTTATTTTCATGAATGGTAATAGTGTTCAAAGGCTATGAACATTAATTTGTGAGAAATAGGAGTGTGAAACTTTTCTGAGAACTTCTGGACTTTACCTTAGATTAGGCTGATAGGTTTCTGCATGAATAAGCATCACTGGGCAGGCTGGGAATCTTTTTTTGGCACAAGGTCTTCAATTAGTCATTATCAAGAGGGTATTATAATTTTATTAATGAGAAAAAGGCAAGAGTTAATTATGTACATGAAGACAAAAGAGAGACAAAGATTTAGTCAAAAACCTTGGGAAGCAAGTTAGGCTGCAGAAAAAAATCTATTGGGTATCTGTATTTGTTCAAATGTGAAAGGATAAGCTAATTTGTATTCATCCAAAAATAGACTAAATAGTCATTTGGGAGTCTATTTTTTTGTCTGTTTGTCTTTAGGGCTTGTCCTCTAGTGCTATAGAGAATCAACATACACCTCCCCTAGATAGATGGAGAAAATTTGTTTCAGATCAGAAGTCAGATGTCTGAATTTTTTTTATGTGCATATCAGTTGAACATAATGAATTTTATTATCTCTTGAAAACACAAGAACTAGTGGTTAGATCTGCATCCATGGTTTTGATTCTAGACCATGGGATACAGTCCATGTTTGATGCTTACAATCTTGACACTTCCAATAAAAAAACAATCTTGACACTTCCACCAAATTTTTAGTATAAGAACGAATGGTTAGGTCTGCATCCCTGGTTTTGATTCTAGCCCATGGGATATAGTCCATGTTTGATGGTTACAATCTTTACGCTTCCACCAAATTTTGAATATTAAACTTCATCACCGTATCCATGGTTTTGATTCTAGACCATGGGATATAGTCTATGTTCGATGGTTACAGTCTTGACGCTTCCACCAAATTTTGAATATTAAACTTCATCACCGTTTTTCATCTTTGAAAATTATGTGATAATACCATATGGGATAGATTTTTCGAGTTTCACAACTTGGCCTGTCAAAGTTGATAACATACTATGCTTTACACGAGCAATTTATAATTTGTTCATCAAATCTCTGCCGCGGTATACTTAGTAATTGGGTTATGGTATTGCTGAGCTAACTTGACTCTGATACGTAAATTTTGCATGCGAAACAGTTAGGAATGGCTTGTGCACTGGAAACTCTATGTGGACAAGCTTATGGAGCTCAGCAATATCGAAAGCTTGGCACTCAAACTTACACTGCTATCTTCTGCCTCACATTAGTTTGCTTACCTCTCTCCATCATCTGGATCTACATGGGAAAAATACTCATCTTCACAGGACAAGACCCATTGATCTCACAAGAAGCCGGTAAATTCACAGCGTGGCTTGTTCCTGCAGTTTTTGCTTATGCATTCCTTGTTCGATACTTCCAGACCCAAAGTTTGGTCATGCCAATGCTCATAAGCTCGTTTGCAACCCTGTCCTTGCATGTACCTCTCTGCTGGGCTTTGGTTTTTAAGTCCGGTCTTGGAAATGTTGGTGCAGCATTGGCCATCAGTATTTCGTATTGGTTAAACGTCGTTATCCTTGTGTTATATATGAAGTGCTCCACGGCCTGCACAAAAACCCTCGCCCCTATCTCTATGGAGCTGTTTCAAGGGATCGGAGAGTTTTTCCGATTTGCTATCCCATCTGCTGTAATGATTTGGTAAGTTAAATAAAAAAATTTCGGAGCATCAGAATATTTGTGTGAAGGCATTGCTTAATGATGTTTTTATGCTGATGAATGTAGTCTTGAATGGTGGTCATTTGAGCTGCTCGTCTTGCTTTCTGGATTATTACCAAATCCACAGCTTGAAACTTCGGTTTTATCCGTGTGGTATGTCCTGAAACTTCAATTCCTTTGGTTTTAGTGAATATACAGTATTTGAACCATTAGTAACGCCTTTACTTTTCGCGTAACAGCCTGAACACCATCTCAACTCTATATACAATACCATACGGACTTGGCGCTGCTGGAAGGTATGCTCAAACAAACATACATTTGCGTATCCAATAAGCATACAAATTGTAATGGTAATGGTAATGGTATTGATATTGATATTGATATGTCAATCTTTTATTCATTTGATTCAGCACTAGAATCGCGAATGAGTTAGGAGCTGGGAACCCACAAGCAGCGCGCATAGCCTTCTACGCTGTCATGTTCATAGCAGTGACAGAGACAATTCTGGTGAGCACAACGCTCTTCGCGACCAGGCACGTGTTTGGCTACTTGTTTAGCGACGAGAAGGAGGTGGTGGACTATGTCACGAGCATGGCTCCTCTGGTGTGCCTATCTGCGATCATGGACAGCTTACAAGGAGTCCTCTCAGGTTTCTTCTTTTTCCCATCCCATAAACTAAAATCCAAACATTAAATTTCGAAAAACTTATCCAGAACGCTCTCTCTAGGCGTTGCTAGGGGATGCGGGTGGCAGCACCTAGGAGCTTACATCAACCTCGGAGCCTTCTATTTCTGTGGCATACCTGTCGCCGTCACGTTGGGTTTCTGGGTGCAGATACGGGGAAAGGGACTCTGGATCGGGATACTGAGTGGCGCATTTGTGCAGACAATTCTACTCTCCATTGTCACAAGCTGCACAAATTGGGAAAAACAGGTACTCTCTCCATTTTGCTTATCCGTCAGCAAAAGAGCCGTTAGACAAAGTTAGCTGTTACATATATTATGCACATTATTGTTTTCAACATGCGATTATCTGCTCACTTCTCTGTACGTGAGGTCCTGACTTCGAATCTTGAGAAATACATTAGATTAGGATTAGATTATGATTTCCTGGATTGCTGTTGATAAGGAAAAACATGCTTTGCTTATTTGCTTGTGATGATATCCTTCAAAACTACGATACCATTTTCGAGTTTTAATCAATGGTGACCATTTTAATTTCTAAATTTTGCAGGTAAGCAATGCGAGGAAGAGGATATTTGAAGGAACATCTTCAACAGAAAATAGATTAATGTGAGATATTAGTGGCTATCAATGAGGACATTTTTGCATACTATTGTTGTAATAGAAACAAAACAACTGTTTTAGGAGTTAATATTTCGATTCGGAATTAGAAATGTCAGGAAATGATCAAAACAATGAAGGCAGATATTTGATGTTTGTTTTGGTGATTCAAAAGGTTCAAAACCTTTTGATATTCTGTTTTCATTGCTAAGGAGATTTGATTTTTTCAAGCTAATGCTGAAATCAATTCTATTTTTTGTGTAGTATTTTTTTTTCTTTTAGCATGGTTTTCTTGTAACGAGAAAGACTAAGTGCACAAACAACAAACAATCGAACTAAAGGAATAAACAAGAATATTAATAATTATATGTAGTTTCTGGATAATGTATTTATTCTTATATTGTAATTTTAGCATGTCAACAAAATCACTAGTTCTGATTCAATTCAAGACATATCCAATTATATAATTACTCACGATATTATTAACATTTATTTATTTATTATAAATATATATAAGTGTATAATTTTACTTATT
>JAYMTQ010000470.1:0-17731 GCA_036897385.1 Geranium incanum | reverse complement strand
CAATCCTCACTTTAGAAATATATTTTGAGGACTTAATTTATTCATTCTACACCGTATAAAATTATTTTAAGACAATATCTACCGGTGGAAAAGTCCCGAGATAAATATATTAAGGTTATGGATAATTCAACACGCTTACTTGCTAATTTATCTACCTGACCTGCCCTTTGAAAATTGACTTGTTAGGTCTTTTAGTTTTTGGAAGAGCATAGAAGATTTTCTTAAACTTGAAGACACCGAGCACGCACATGAAAACCCTTTTGCTATTTATTCTTAACGAATCCGTTAAATTGTTGTTGCACCTTTAAGAATTTTATTATTTTATTATTCATTTGTACTCTAGTTTGTTGGTGAGGACAATTACAAATACTTAGAATCAAACACATTTTTCATATAATACACTTAATTTTTTAATCTTCTCAGCTTACCATCGCTCTAACTTTTGCGTATAAATACATTGATATAATGAGTTTCGAAATTCAAAAAATTGGTCATCTCTCAACCAATCTCTTATCATATAAACTGAAATGAACATGTAAAAATAGAGAAACTCAAAAGAATTGTCTTGATGAGTGTAATCTGTCCTCTGAAGAATAAGGAACTGGTCTGATATAATATCAATCTGTCCCTAAATTTAATCATCATCGACTCACATGTCGTCACATGTCTCGAATATGCCCTTAGCATAAATCCCAAGTAAGGTAGCGACAACTCACCTACTGTACACCCAAGGGTCTATGCTAGCCCCTCTTCGACCTCCTCCTCCATATTCAACCCCAACAAGACTAGAACCACTTGAAGTTGTGCAATACCAATCAAACTGAAACAACTGTAGTCGTCCAGCCTCAACAAAAAATAAACTTTCATCCGCAAACTAAAAGTGTGATACCTTCTCAGCATCATTCACAGGAACACCCCCGCATAACAATTCCGCCTCCCTTTCTCTAAGAGCACGTGGATCAAAAAAATATCTCATGATTATCAATACCATTTATCGTAGTTGGGAAATTGAAGGAAACATAAAAGTTTTTAATGAAAAATATCAAATTAAAAAAAATAAAACATGAGGTTAAAAGGAAATTCTATAGGTTAAAATAAAATATGAAATTTAATTTCATAAATTGGAATACCAACACGTATGATACAATAGTGAAATAATTATCTCCGGCAATGACTAAAGACTATACATTCAACGACCAAACCAGAAACAATCAGCAGTTGAAACGGTCAAGCGAGCAACAAACAAAACGAAAGAGCATTTTACAGAAACATATCGGTGAGGTTGAGTCAGAGATACCCACAAAATCTCAGTCTTCTCTGCAGATGAAGAAAACGCCAAGAAGCCCTCTCAGTCATAAGGCTCCCAATTCCAATTCCAATTCCAATTCCAAACCAAAACCTTCCTTCACCAAGAGATTTGCTGCACTTGTCAGAGCCTGTCTTCTCCGGAGGACAAAGACCTCCTCCGATCCCAAACCCGATGACTTCAGCATCAGCACCAACCCTAGCCGCGCCAAAGGAGGGGTCTCCTGTAAGTTCCTTCGTTGCCAGATGGAGAAACAATTTGATTTATTTGTTCTTAATTTGTGTTTCCTTTCCCTGCAGTTTCTACTGATGATGGAAGAAGAACGGATGTTTCTAATTCTACTGAAACCACCAACAGTAGTGGCTCGTCTGATCCTTATGGTTCGTTGAGCGGAGTGATCGGGAGAGGCAATTTCTCTTTTGAGGAGATCCGCAAGGCGACCCTCAACTTCTCTCCAGCTAACAAGATTGGGGAGGGCAGTTTCGGAGTTGTGTACAAGGGCACTCTCAAGGATGGATCTCTCGTCGCTATCAAGCGCGCAAAGAAGGTACCCATTTCCTTATATTAGAATTTGGAACAAGAATTTCATTTGTAGCTACAAAGATTAGCAATAAGGTACATGGAACTAGAATGACTTGAATATTTGGGACAGAACACGCATGACAAGTACTTGGCGTTGGAGTTCAAGAATGAAATACTTACCTTGTCAAAGATTGAGCATCTGAATTTGGTGAGGTTGTATGGATTCATGGAGCACAAGGATGATCAGATTATTGTGGTTGAATATGTTAGCAATGGGACACTTCGGGAACATTTGGACGGTAAGGCAAAAAAGCAACTTGAATTCACCCTTTTGAAAATGATACTTGTTTGAGGAACTTCTGATTCATTATTGGGTTTTAACTCCTCAATGCAGGCACACGTGGAAATGGACTTGAAGTTGCAGATCGCCTGGACATTGCAATTGATGTTGCTCATGCTGTGACCTATCTCCACATGTACGCCGGTATGTACACTATTTCCAATTGAATTGGGGACTTTAGAATTATTTTGCTCGGGGAATGGTTATTTGTCTGAAATTCAGAAAACTGAAGTGCATCATGTAATTTACAGATCATCCAATAATTCATAGAGACATAAAATCATCAAACATCCTCATCACGAAGAAACTTCGTGCAAAAGTTGCCGACTTTGGGTTTGCGCGAATGGCAGCAGATGATGGTGCAACTCACGTGTCAACTCAGGTCAAAGGCACTTCGGGGTACTTAGATCCTGAATATCTCAGGACATCTCAGCTTACGGAGAAGAGCGATGTGTATTCTTTTGGTGTTTTGCTTGTGGAAATTATGACGGGGAGATACCCAATTGAAACAAAAAGAACAGAAAAGGAGAGGGTAACTATACGATGGGTAAGTACTCTCATTCCAAGCATTTCCATTGAACTACAGAATGTTCTTATTTACTTAGTATGCAATATGTTGTGCTTTTTGAATTTTGAGTATGTTTAAATACACTGCAAACACTGAGCTTCCATCCAAACAATATTTAGCCAGAACCATTGTAGTCATGAATATCATAACCTGTCTAAAAAGTATCATTTCATTCTGCAGAATCTGCACTGCAGCATGCATCGATTCTTTTTTTTTTCTATTAATTCATACTTTGCACAAACATTGTAGCTAGTTGGATATCATTACGTAGCAATTCTTTTACTCAAAAATTAGTGACTAATAGTGTTATGATAGAGGGTAGTCTGGAAGTGGCATGATAATTTATGCATCGATTTGCTGTTGACCTAATAATACCCAAGAGTTAATTATATTAGTACTTATTTACTTATAATGAAGATAGGTAGTTGCTAGTAGTAGTCGCTATCTAATGACAATTTAATGTGAACATATATCACATGAAACCTGTTTGGATAAAATGGGAGACGCACCGTTCCATAGCTTCCAGTGCCTATCTTGTTGATTGTTCGTTGCATGTGAGACATCCTTTAGATCACAACCACCTAATCACATGATTTGTTCCAAGTACACAGACAAGAGTTGGGTGCATGACAAAGATGTCCTCAATCAAAATCACCCACCAAATGATAATAGATCTAATAATATTGTTGACTAAACAATTTTGTGAGCTCGATTCATATTGCTAAATTTGCCCCATCTCTACTGCCCTCTAGATTTCTCGGCTGAATGATATGTAGTTACTATTTAGCCGCTTACGCATATGACATGACATCCCAGATAAAGCCCATAGCAGTAGGTATATGTGCTAAATCACATTGATCTTCCTAACTGATAAGAACTTGATGAAAATGTGCTGTGTTACAACTTCAGCTAGTATAGTATAGCATTGAACTTCATGAAGTATTATTATGGTGTACAAATGTTGACAGTTGATTTATGTTTACGGCAAGAATAACAATTGTAGCTTGTGTATATACAGGCAATCCAGATGCTAAAGTCTGGGGACATAGTAACTGTGATGGATCCGAGACTATCAAGGAGTCCAGCATCAAACAGAGCAGTGGGGGAAGTACTGAAACTGGCTCAACAGTGCCTTGCATTTTCAAGACCGTCACGACCATCCATGCAGAATTGTGCTGAGGTCTTGTGGAGAATCCGCAAAAAGTTTAGACAAAGAACTTGCCCTACTCCTCCTTCTCCTTCTATTGCCATACCACATTCACCAAGTTTTCCTGGAAGCGATCCAGACCACAGCAGCCACACATCTTTTGGATAGAAGATTATGATATAGTTATAAATTTACATCTGCATGATATTTTTTAATTTCTTTTTTTGTGATATCGTGAAATTGTCTCTAGTCTAGTAGTGGTTGATCTCAATCTATTGATTCTTTAATTTTACTTTAACTTTTCACTTGATGCTATAGTTTCATTAAATGAAATTTAGTAATTATATTAATTTTACAAACATCTCTGATTATGTTTCAATAATTATAATTTATCACAGTAAAGGCAAAATTCGTCTTCCCGCAGACTTTTCTCAGCCCAAGATATCTTCCTGGAGTAGGAGTTCAACCTCTCAGCAGAGGATGATATCATGAAATTCTCAACAAATATAGATATGATATAATAAATGTATGAACAAGAAAAATAATATTTATGACAGAAAAAGACATCATATTAGAGAAACGGTATAAACAAATCAAATAAAGTAAATGAGAGAAAATGCAGGGCATACAACCCTAACAATCTGATGCTTGGTGTATTTGACTTGTTTGGTTAGTTATATTTTGTTGAAGAGCTGCTACACACAGCGAACTTGCTGCCCCAGAAACTTCAAGCGAAAAGAAGCAATAACTTTCAATTGCAAGGAAACTAATAACAATTAACAAGTCATTCTTAAACTGTGATCTTCAACGGGAAAAACTCTCATTGGCATGCTTTAAAAAATTTAAAGTGGCAAACATGAGTATTTTGGTCATTTTAAATTGAAAACTAACTGATATTTAACATTGTTACATATAGTAAGATAAAATGAATCTTAACCGTGCTCTATTCATTTTTTTAAAAGTAAGTACATTTAAGTGAGAAACGTATCAACTTAATTGTATTAAAACAAGATTATCTAATGTAAAATTTCCGCTGAAAATTAAAAAGTGAATTGGAATAGTAGCAGATAAGAGGAACCCAATCAATCGTGTAACAATCGATCTGCCGACAAGAATCAATCCCCTACACCTCTAGGTTTTAATTACACGGAAATGCAAATTGTGGTAATTTGAAAACTATAGATGCATGGGGAGAAAATTTTATATAGTCTGAGCCCTAGACAGAAGTTTCTAGAGAACATGATGCCAACAATATATCATCAAACCAATTGAATTGTTGTTGTTCCTAGGTCCACGTTTACTCGGCCTATTGTAGCAACCCAAACTCACATGAATCAATGAGAGTTCTCTAGACTCTTTCCGTACCACACAAGTCTAAGGGGAAGCTCTCAGGTCGTCAAACTATATTCACTAGCTTGATGCCACGTCAGTACATAGGTCGTGTATTGTAGCTTCCAACATGGCGTGGCTCATATCTAGTGGATAGACCATTTTGACTACGGAACGTGAGTGAGACGATGCAGTCGAAAACACACGTGTTCACAAAATAAATACTGGATATTTGAGTTTTTTCAACTAATCTGTATTACAAATATTATTTCAAACTTTCACTTCCGACAATCTGAAACGCAATAAAATAATGAAGTTGCAAATAACTAAATTAAGATTCCATATACAATAATCCCTCATTAGGCACATAACATGTCGATGGTTACTTGCTCGTGAAAAAAAAAATTAGGAGAAAATTGTAAGAACTCTCATTATATTGTTATAGTTTTGTAAATAATCACTTTATTATATTTTTAATGAAAAATCTCTCTTTTAACTTAAAATTTTTGCACCGGTAGTACAAATCCGTTAAAGGAGACTAAGAAACTCAAATTGTATTCAAAATTTTGAAATTACCCATTGCCATTTAGTGTACACAATTGCAAAAACTTTACTTATACTATTGTGATTTTGCAAAGAGTCTATATATTATATTATTTTTGCAAAACCTCACCCTATACAAATGGACCTTTAAAGAGATCTCCTTATATATTTTTCTTACAAAACTTGTTGTCCACTTTTTTTTAATTTGCACAATCAATTAAGTAATACCCGAAGAATTATGCTTGAGATATGACTATTATTGATGTCGTTGTGGCTATCACTGATGTGAACCACTAACGAGGTTTTTGTAGTGTTTGGAAACTACGGAGTTCTTGCCGAGTTATCTTAGAGGTATCAGTTTAACTTAACTAACGAAAATGATAACTTGAAATCGGTCTAAAACTTGGTCAACTCAGTCAAACTTGATAAAAGTCGGTTGATTATTACTTTTATTTTTATTTATTTTAAAATTATCTGATTGTCAGTAAATAATTCTCTCCTGCTCTATATAGATTGGTCAAATG
The DNA here is from genome assembly GCA_036897385.1 of Geranium incanum. NCBI lineage: Eukaryota > Viridiplantae > Streptophyta > Magnoliopsida > Geraniales > Geraniaceae > Geranium > Geranium incanum. The sequence continues at coordinate 11,452 of JAYMTQ010000470.1, read as the reverse complement.
TTGACTTTTTTTAAACTTATTATATGCGTTTACGGGTGTTTGAACTTTTAAGTTGTTTTAAAGTATCTTATGTTATTAAAATATTATTAATTTTTCAGTAATACATGTGTTATATATAGTAGAAAACGAGTTTTGTCAATTTCAACACGATTTCTCAAAATCCTTAGAATTTCGACTCATCAGGATTTTCGTTGATCTAGAGTTTTAGAACCTTAGTTTTTATATAAAAATATATAACATTGTACACACAAAATTCCTAAAAGAGTGCAACCAAAAAATGGTATAGAGCCTTTGCAAAAGTATAATAGTACATAGAGAGATTTTGCAAAAGCAATGAATGTTAATTTCATTATTTTGAATATATTTTGAAATTTCGTTCTCTTCTAACAAATTTATACTAACTGTGTAAGAAATTACAAGTTAACAAAGAGTTTTTACGATAAAAGTAGCGTAAGAAGACAATCTGCAAAATCGAAACAACATAAAAAGTTTTGCAAAATTATGATCAAACCACTTGGAAGGTAAAAAACATTAGTATACAGTTTTCTTTATTGCAGCTATTCTGATTGTGAAGATTGCTGTGATGACCCTACTGGTGCATTCTGCTGATAATTTTGGGTCGGAGAGTGCGGGGCAGAATGCTGATAATGTTGTTGGGTAGCTGCAGGGGGTTGCACAGGCTGCTGCTGATATTGTTGGTTAGCCTGAGGAGGAGGCATCAGAGCATGATATTGCGATGCGTACTGCTGCTGATGTGGCGGCGGCGCCATCATATATCCATATGGGGGATAGAACTGCTGCGCGTGAGGTGGTGGAATAGTTTGGTAAGGATAATGCTGCTTATCCAAACTGGATTTGTTCTCCGCCCCGTCTTGAGATTTAACAACAGCGCCCAATCTCTGGGGATCCATAGAAGGGTAATAAGCCCTCTCCTGTTGTGGAATGTTGAAGTAGTGTATTGGCTGATGTTGGTCCTGACTGCCACTGCCACTGCCAGGCAGTTGCTGCTGAGATATAACAGACCTTGGTAATAGCCCACTGTGAGCCACAGCTGAATTCTGCCCAGCTTCATTGGTGTTCTCCATTTCTGGTTTAGGGGCTTGAGGTTTACCCCACATTAATTTCAACCTAAGACCCTTTATGACGAGTTTGTTGGAAAGCTCTTCAGCAGCCTTCTCAGCACCCTCTCTACTTGTGTAAGTTACAAAAGCACAGGCTTTTTGGAGCACCATCCTTACAGATTCAATTTCACCGTGGGCATAGAAATTATCTCGTATGTCCTGCTCAGTGACCCTTGCATCAAGTCCACCCACATAGAGGGTCCTAATGCTTTCATCCTCAGGGGGCGCCAAAGAGGGCATATCACCAGCTTTGTCCAATAGTTTCATTGCAACTGGATCGTTTACCCTGCATCAGTTTCAACATACACGGTGTATTAAGCCCACTGGCTTACAAATTTAATACTCATAGTATTAGTTAAGCCAATGAGTAAAAGGAGCAGAGCAACATTCTCTTTATTTTACTGTGGTAGGGTAAGCAAACAGAAGCAAGAAAACAAGCTAGAGGCAGGGAAATTTCAAATCTACCGGGCATTTTCATGAATGCATAAAATAATACTCTTTCGCACAACTTGTACCCGTCACACAAGAATTTTCAACAGGAAGATACCCACAACCCCACCCCCAAGTGTTGAATAATCATAGATATCTCCATCAAATTAGAGCATAATTAAAGTTCTACCGAGTCTTAATAAAGAAATAGTAAGCAAATAAATATGATTTACAATCACAAAGCTATATGGACAGAGAAGGAAAGATGGCATACCCATAGTAACGGTCTTTGATATTCTGCTGAGACAACTCCCCGGTAACTGGCATCTCATGCCTGTACGGGCACTCAGCACCTCTTGTGCATTCACCACGAACAAAGAAACTGCACACATGTGCTCGATTTCTTTTGTAATATGGTGTTGTCCTTTGAAGCTTCAAAATGGTGTCATTTGGGCGTGCTTTCCCATATGAAGACTCATAATCCATACCAGCTCTAGCCTGTGTGGAGCAACAAATATAAGCAAATGAAACACTGTCTTAATGGCCTTTTCAAAAGGTTGACAGACCAAATAGCAACAGACATCTAAAACCATTTATATGCATCTATAAATTAAAGCATCAAGTCGCTGACTTAAAACCCAACTATCCATGTGTTTTTCTGAAAGAACTTCTATTCCAAGATCAAAAAGAAACCTATAAATAGAATAATTTAATATTCCTAAATCGACAATCAATAAACTCTATAAGCCAATCATTGTTGTCAATTTAATTATGATTTCATAACTAGCAAATAAAAAATAGGGGATGCAGGAAAAAATCAGATGAAATTCAACCATAAAACTGAAGAAAAATTATATAGTGTATCAATGGTGAGGCCACTTAACAAGTAAAACTCAAACTGAACAAAAGAGAACTACAACTGTCTAGTGCATAAAATAGGTAGCCTTTACCATAGACAACTAACAACCATGTACTAGGAAAGATGCCAAAGATAAGTGATTATACATTTACTGCCTACTTGTAATAGATCCATAAGACGCATGTACTATCAAATATTTGGCACGCTAGCTCTTCTTAAATGAGGGAAGAACAGTGAAATCGAATTCCCGTGCCATAATGGACATATTAGATGGGTGTACGAAAGGGGAAACTAAATTATGATTATCCAACCTCAACAATGCAACGAACGCAGTTCTTAAGTGCACAGAACAAAAGACCAAAAAAGCAAAACATACTTTGCGATCGTGCTCCTCTGCAAAATACTCTTTGTTTACATCACTCTTTGGAATAGCATCATTGGAATTAATGGAGAGAGCGGTATCTCTGACTTGAACAGGCAACCCATATTCAAGATCCAGAAGGCAGACTTGACACACATTTTTCAACTTACTGCAAGTCTGGCAAACCTCAGTCTTCTTAAATCTAGCATCACGACCAGGCCGCCACCTAAAAACAGTGAATGGTCGAGTACAAATCTTGCACTCCTTGTCATAATCTGCTTTTGACTGCAATAACAAGTAGATTTAGAATTTCAATTATAACAACCGGGCACAATGGAGGAAAAGAAAAACTGAAGGACCTAGCACCATACTGCAGAGGATCAAACAGACTATCTTCGAATTGCTATTTTGGCAAAGAAAAAATAAACAAACTCAATCCTATATGCATGGAAAAACTGAAAACATCCTAGTTTAGCCAATGGAAAGGATAGACCTCGGGTTTACAGAAAAAGATTATTCATCATTGTCATTTTGGTTAACTTATCTAACTAAAGACTGTCTAAAAACACACTAACTCTCTTAAAATAGATATAACCTCCTGGTCAGTTTTATTTATCGTTAAGAGGTTCTAACTGGTACCCTGATTGATTTAAGTGAGACTCACTGTGATAAACCATCAAACATGCCTTTCCCTTAAGTAAAACATAATAAAACTAAAATTTGCAGACTAAATTAATAGTATGGAGATCATAACTGAAACCCTAACATGAAATGCAGTTCTTCAAGGCCTTAAAGAGCTGAAAATACTCCTAAACTACACACCCACTTATAACATTAGATACCAAATTTGATACAAGAATGAAAAATCTGCATCACAGAGATCTCAAGTCTTATAAAACATTTTTCCAATTCTACGAGACTTGTAACTTTGTGCACATTTAGTATGAACTCCCACTCAACTCAAAAATCCAGAATTCAACTCTTGGCGCATTGGTCCATTCCATCTAAATTGTCAACCTAACAAAGTAATGAGTCTGCTAATCTGAAACTCGTTAAAACAAATACCGAAACCATTGGAATAGAAGAGAGTGCAGCGTACCATTCGAACGTAGGGGTTGTCGCCGAGACAGGATTCACATATGATCGGAAAATCGGAGCGTTCCCATCCATCGGATTCCAGATCTCTTAGGAACCGATGCGCCATGTCTCAGGATTTGGAGCTGAGCGGAAACAACAAGGCGACACTCAGATTTGATTTAGGGTTGCTTGGAGAAATTAGACGAAAGGTAAGATTTTCTCTGTACTATCTATTTATTCAGTGTAGTCAGCATATCAGATGCGTTTGTAGTCCAACGGTTAGGATAATTGCCTTCCAAGCAATAGACCCGGGTTCGACTCCCGGCAAACGCAATTCTTTTTTCCTTCCAGCGGATCTTCTGTCTGCTCCCATTTTGAAGAAGAAAAAGTCAAGTATCGAGAAGGTAGGAAACATGCTCCCTTGCCTCACACCATATATTAATTTATAATTAAAATATTACTCTATGGGGTGCAACAAAATGAATGTTAAGAGAAGTAAATTATGTCACTTGTTGTGAAATGCTGTAAAAGATTAGTTTAGATTACTATTCCGATTTTGGACTACCGTTACTTCTTTTGGTGTCCGAATTTTGTATTTCATATGATTAAATCCAACGTTTCTTTAAAATTAATGTTATAAAAAATATTTGCATATTTTAGAAAAATGTTTGACCCGTGGATTAGATGGATTAGTTAGAGCGCGAGAACAAAGGAGAGCCGTATGACAACATATCCTGCGGCTAGAAATCACCCAAAAAAATGTCAATAAATAATAATCATTTAATTTCGTGTAAGAGTATTTATGTCAGTACTTATGCCATAAATCTTCAATTAGTAATTTATAGTACGAGGCAAACTGCCCGGGTCAAGGCCAAGGTTGTTTATCTATCTCATATACAGCTCAAGGACATGAAATCAGTAATGGCGGTTTTTATGCTAGCAGTGGGCCTTTTGCAGCTGTAGACTAAAGGTTGCTGATGTTGATATATACATGTACTCTAGATGTCGGTACCTTAATAGAGCCCACTTTTTCGCCAAACCATGTAGTCTGCACAACAGCTCATCTTAAGTTGGGAGAAAAGGATAATAAGTTGTAATAATTCAATAGGTAGTATGAATCTCTACAACTACAAGAGCATTCTAGCTTCATAATGAATCAATGTTTGGTTTGAATGTGAACTGGAACTAAAAATCGACAGGCCTACATTCCTAGTATATAAATGGTAATATATATAGCATGTAAATCTATTAGATTGTTGCCCACTAGTTCATTTGTAACTTCTGCAAAAGTGCAGTAACAGGAAGCACTTCTTCACCTCTTGGCTTTTTCCCAGAAAATACCCTTGCAGACTTGATAATATGGTAACCAAACAATATATACCATTTCTCCTTCTGAAGTTCAAAACTAGGAAGGAATTTTAGACCTCATGCTTGAACAAAGTTCTTGGCCTGTCATGAACAAAAATGAAATAATGAGCATTATCAGTATCAGGGTCAGATATGATAGATTTCCCGACTGCCGCAGGTGAAAGCAAATTTCTAAGTAGCATCACATCAAATGATAGAAACTTTCAATTTTCTGGATCCCAGTAAAGTAAAGACATAATGAAGCAATATATATTACCTCATCCAAAATGTGTCCCATTTTCCAAAATAAATGTGTCATTGCTTATTTAGAAAGTTAGGTAAGTATGAATTACAAATATCGTCCTTGATTTGAGTTACAACTCCTTAATATGGAAATACATTGCAATCATGAAGACATGTAGTGGAAAGGGAAGAAATAACTCCACTAATCCTTATGAGTCACTTACTGTGGGAAAAAAGAGATAGAGAATACTGTCTAAAGACAAACATGAAAGTTGCTCTAGAGTTTGCCTACCCAATATCACGATATCTGCATTTCTCATCATTCCCCCTTTATCAGGTAACATCTTTCTAAGTTGTACTCACTATTGCCAATACTGCAACATTTCTAGGTAGTTTGGTAAATAAGAGAATCTGAGGTACACATGTCTCCATAATTTTTTTTGATCAGCAAAAGGATGAAAATTTTATTGATAAACCAGCAGAATTTCCAAGGAGGAAATAGGATGGCCAATTACATCGGACGGTTCGGATGTTTAGCTGGTTTGTACCTGATTGTTATCCTACTATACATTAAAGTGTGGATAATGTCATCTTAAGTGCTAAGTTTTATATCTTTCTGAGACTGTTTCTTGAACATCAGATGTGAGTCCAACACCAACATTACTATACTTCAGAAAGAGAGCACTGGCAGTTTCTCTTACTATCGGATTTTTTTACTACAGAACTTGATAGGATAGAAAGAACTGATTGAAGTAAGCCCAAAACATCAAATAATTAATATATAAAACTAAGTTATAGTAAAACAATTTCCATATCTTACCTGCTCAAAAGTCAGAAACATAATTGCATTCCAGGATCCCAGACGACCAAAATTTGGGAGGAACCCCTTGTAAAATGCGAAAGGTCCCTGCAAATATTATCTGCTATAAGCAACGGAGCCTATGGTTTTGAATAAAATTTGTCATCAGATGTCCAGATAGAAAGAGAGCAAATCTGGAGACACTTAAGGAGACTTATAGAAGTTTGTTTTCTTCTAGAAAGTGAGCATAAACCCAATTTGCTGAATAAAAAAATCACACAATTACATTGAAAACTAAATTTTCAGAGAGGGGTAATGGTAATGCGAACAAACTCAATATCTCCAAACACTTCACTACACATGAAGAGGATGAACATCAGCCAGTACATAGATTTCAAAATTGGTCCACCAAAGTACTTCATTATTGAGATAAAAACCTATTTTCCTATGGGTACAAATTACGGAACTCAAAACTTAACAACAGTATTAGATTTTTGGTAAACACAATTATTGCAACATTATATATTATCTGGAAACTAGATCTGAAAAGAAAGTCAAAGAAAACAACACACCTCATTTTTCAGAGTTTTGACAAAACAATCAAGTGTGTTTTTGTAGTTTGAAATTGAATCTCCCATCATCCTAGATTTCACCTGGTACAGGAGAAACACCAAACCCAACTCAACATTAATCTATTAGCTTATCCTTAAAAAATTATCCATTGTTTAACAATAAGAAAAGACACAAGATAGATATATAAATCATACCACGTCAATGGGAGAACCAATGCAGACTGCAAAGAAACCTGCACCTAGACCAGCTAGTAGATGAGTAAAAAAATTATCCATGAATCCTGGAATTTTCAAAATGGTCTGCATATGTATAAAACAAATTAGGACATTTGTGGGATAAATGTACCGGCCGACCGTAGAGATATGGACTGTAACCTACATTAATTTGAAAGACCTTAACACTCAACTTACCTGTTTCACTTGATCATAACTGGCAAGTTCAGCAGCATTTATGATGGCATTCCTTGCAACATTGGGGCCAATCCCTGTCCATAGGGCCCCCAGTCCTTCCTGATAAAAAATTAATATGAAGAGAATTAACATAATCATAATAAACAGCATTGGTTCAGACAACCAACCTGTCTTGTTATGGTAATATAAGCATCTATAGCTCCAGAATAACGCCCAGGCACACCAGGGGGCAATTTTCCTTCGGCCTGAAGTCGTACTTTAACAAGATCAGTTGGATTCGCTACTATAATAGCTATAGCACCTGTTTGATGTCATCAGTTTAAGTTATTATAAAATTGAAATGATCGAGTCGGAAATAAGGAAGCATGGGAACATCAACAGTAGCTTATTCGGGCACCCATATCCCAAAACAAGATCATAAGGTATGCTGCAAACTAATTTTTGAGTGGTACTCTGGTTCCCATATGCACTTACCGGTCAGCAGAGCAGCAAGTATTTTCTGGAACAAAGGAACCTCCCCTATAAAAGCACTGCCAACGAGAAAAGTTTTTACCTGTTCAACAAATAGCATTATTCAAATGCATCAATGTTCAACTGCAAAATCACAAACATTTAACAATAAGCAATAGAGTAGAGGGATCTGATACTTACAGGACCATATAGCCCAACCCTTAAGCCTCCATAAACACATTGACGATGTAATCCTGGAACAATGCCTTTCCAAAGTGCAAGTAATCCTTCTTCCCTGGCTATGGTCGCAACCGTTCCCAATAAGCCATTATATTTTGGTGATCCCGATCCATCCACGTGGTTTGATTTTCTTTGAAGCTGAAGCCTAACTTTAGCGGTGTCCAAAGGAATAGTGCAGAACTGCATAAAATCCAAACATAAGCATAATAACTTCATAATTTCTGCGTCGTATGGATATGGATTTATATTTGCAGGCAATTATATGCAACCTAATATGAGATATTTCATTCATCCAGCAGAGAATCAAATCATGGCACGCTTACCATAATATTCGAAAATTGAAACAAGTTCTGAGCTGAACAATCTTTTGATTGTACCACCCCATCATACAGATTAGGTCAGTTAGATTGAGAAGGTGGCTAGAGCTCATTATCTCAAACAACACTTTAAGTTTTATAACGTCCACTTGGATTTGGGTTATAAAATGAGAATGGTCAAGTTATATAGTAAAGAACAAATTAGTTCAAGCTGACACCATACAGTCACTAGGATGGGGACAGGGCACCATCAAATATGAAAAATGAGTATTAGATAGTCAGGAAAAAACGCGTACAACATTCGGATTGTTTAACAATAGCATCTAGTATGGAATCAAATGCTTAATGATAGCAAAAGGTAGAGAGAGGAAAACCCCTTCTTTTGGCTCTAATAGCCACGTCAGCTGTTATATGTTGAAGATATTTTTTTATTGCGATTATTTGATGAAGAGATTAAAGATCGTATGATATATTTTTATCCCCATCCCCAGCTTAACAATCCTTTCCATACAGCTTTTATGAAGTTGTATTAAAAGCACCAAAATGTTGGGGAGGACCGGGCCTTACCAAAGAAAAGCCCGTGATAATACATATTGGACACCAATCTCACCAAAACAAAACTAGCCTAGTAGGTGAAGGGTCCGATGTGTATATTGAACTCTTTCTTAACCCTATATTTATCCAATATGGGACCAAGACTCGCAATATAGACACTTAACACAAAACATTGCCAAATTGATACCTCAAACTTAGTACAGGTGATAAAATCCAAAACTCTTTCGTAACTACCATAATCTTAGGATCCACATAGAGAAACTACATTTGATAGATGTGAAATATAATTCACAGATCAGCATTCCATCCTCACTATTTCTACTCAAGTTATCCTCATGTAGGTACACACTGTTCTACAATGTGACTGAGGAAAAAGCATCCTGCAATTTGGCCCTAGATGAAGGCACTGTCTCTTACATGACAACATCAAAGATCACCCAACAGTAACTCATCTTCATTCTTAGGCTTTTAGTGTCTTAGTTCCTTTTCACACAAAGCACAATAATCATCCGGATGCTCATAAGGTATTAGGTATGCTTGAACACAAATGCTCTTCATGCAACACTCGCTACAGGTTCAAAACCAAGCACCAGATCATAATTAGCATTAACCTGAATTGGTATGAAATCGCAGCCACAAAAACCAGCAAATCGTGTAACACAAAAGTACAGGCATTCCATTAATCTAGCAACGGACACTCACTTCAAATTGCTTAATCAGCTGATAAAAGGCAACGAAAACTGGAAATGACACGATTAGCGGTAAAGATCACATCATACCTCGGCGAAACAAGCAGCGAAAGCGCTGCAGAAGAAAGTTTGGAGCACCGAAATCTGGGGATCTGCCATGGGAAGCCGCGAATGAGAGCTGGAAAGTGAGGATGGAGTGATGGAGAAGCAATTGCGGATAAATCGGGAGAGGAAGCAATTAGGGTTTTACAGAGAGAAGATGAGGAAGAGCTTTCGGTGATGATCATTACATTTGCTGGTGGCTCCCTGCTTTATACTGTCGTTGACATTGTTATCGTCTCGATCTCGAATCCAATCTTTTGGTAATTGGTATCAGTAGTTGTTTGGTAGTTAGCAGTGCACCGCTGTTCATGTCGATTTTGAACCTACTTGTCGTTTTACGGTAAATACCATCAATTACTACACTTTTTCAATTGAAAATTAATTTAGTTATTCAGGAAATGTTCACTCTCATATCAGACGATAAATGCAATTGGAAAAACAGAAAGTTACTAAATTAAGCAGTGAGTGTTGAATACCGTATAAAAGCAAGCAATGTGTAAGTAAATAACAAAGAAAGTGGGTAAGACAAACGGTAAGCTTAGAGAAGAAATGAGAGCAACAATATTAGGAACAATTCTTTAGAGAAGGATAAGTGTTCATTATCATGCATGAGAGCATGGTATTTATATAGGCAAGTATACACCACCTGTAAGCTTTAGGATTAGGCCACTTGCAAAGCAATTAATAAAGCTTAAGAAGTAAGATAATGGTGGGTGGGGTCCACTAATATTATAACACTTCTTCTTGTACACCACTTTAAAAATGACCTATATCGGATGTGCTATACGATTGCCTCGTTAAAATCTTTTTCAGAAAAACTCAGTGGGACAAAACATGAATAAGAAAGAAAGTGCAACATACATGTCCGAATAATGATCATTTTCAAAAACTTGCTCCCCCTCATTGTTGCTACTCTTGATGGCTGATAGAGTTGCTTTTGCTGTTTGTTAAGTCGACGCATGCCTAGTCTGTATACGAGCTTCTCGAATGTGGATGTTGGTAAGACCTTGGTGAATAGATCTGCAAGATTTTCACTTAAGCGTATTTGTTTGACATCAATCTCATGATTCTTCTGAAGTTCATGAGTATAAGAGAATTTTGGTGAGATGTGTTTGATTCGATCTCCTTTGATGTATTCTCTTCTAATTTGAGCAATACATGTTGCATTTTTTTCATATATTACAGATGGAGAGCTTGTTATTGAAGAGATCTCACACGATTCTCTTATATGATGAATGATTGATCTCAAGAATACACATTCTTGACTTGCTTCATGTAGTGCCAAAATTTCTGAATGATTTGAAGACGTTGCAACCAAAGTCTGCTCTGTTGATCGCCAAGACAGCGCAGTCTCATTGCACATAAAGACATATTCAGTCTGGGAGCGTGCTTTATGTGGATCTGAAATATATCTCGCATCTACAAATCCTATCAGACTTGCATTTTTGTGGATTTCGAATATAATAATCCTAAATTTTTTGCTCCACTTAAATAACGGAATATATGTTTAATCTCATTCCAATGCCGTCTAGTAGGTTTAGAATTGAATCTAGCCAGCATATTTACTGCAAATGCAATATCCGGTCGTGTACATTGTGACAAATATAATAAGGCTCCAATTGCATTTAAATATGACACTTCAGGATCAAGTGTATTTTCATCTATTTCTTTCGGACGGAATGGATCTTTCTTAGGATCAAGAGACCGAACGACCATTGGAGTGCTGAGTGGATGGGCATTTTCCATATTGAAACGCTTCAAGAGTTTCTCAATATATGTAGATTGATGGATTAGAATGTCATTAGTCACATGCTCGATCTGCAGGCCGAGACAATATTTAGTTTTTCCAAGATCTTTCATCTCAAATTCTTTCTTTAAAT
>JAYMTQ010000469.1:0-17738 GCA_036897385.1 Geranium incanum | reverse complement strand
CCCGATGAGCCCCTTGTTGGGGAACACGCGATCTCATACATACCAGCGGAAGCATATAACAAAATTTTAACCGCGTTGCCTCTCACAAGGATTTATTGCATGTTCAAGATTAATCGATGAAATAGATAGAATTCAATTTACCTCTTGTAGATCTGGCTTTAAACAACCTTTGAAAGATGAACATGTTCTTTACGAATCTGGACTTGAACCCAAATCCTATTTGGGCGGCCTACGTACTTCGTCTTTACGGGGATCAAAATCTGAGTAGTTCGCTTGCAGCATCTCCAACGGGATGCGCTCTCTACCGATATCCACACGAATAAATCTTGATCGAAGTTTCAACAAAGATTAACCTACTAGAATCAATCTCATTAAATAGATCTAATCAACTATTTGATCAGATCTCTATAATATAAGTGATGGCTAATGTTGCGAATATTGCATTTGGGTTTCAAGTAAACCGTTGCAACATATATATAGGCTATTGGGTGTAGGGATTTTATTCTTGATAAAATCCTACTTTATTCTGAATTCTCAATTCAGAAAATTTCCCAAAATTTGAATTACCAATTCATTGTTTCCTTTTCTGTTTCAGATTCACAATCGGAAACTGGAAAAGGAGTATGCGCTGTTGCCAAGGACCCGCCAAGGGGACGTGGCCGATTTGGCAGCTCCGTGGCCAACTCCTTTGGTAACGAACCCGCCACAGGGTCGTGGCCAACTCCTTTGGTCATGAACCGTGGCCATTTCGGTCACCCTGTGGCCAACATTTGGTCACGGGTCCGTGGCCACTTGGGCAATCCGTGGCCAACTCATGGTCACAAATCTGTGGCCCCTTGTAGTCACGTGTCCTTTTCACTTATTAGTCCGATGGGCTTCGTAAGCCCATATACCTTCGGACTTGCTCTTTGGGTGTAACCCTGTAGGCTCATGAGTCATTAGTAAGACATTATGATTAACCCAATGATCATGATGATTGATGATTCGACTTAACCTTTTGTTATAACTATCATGATCCCTTTGTCATTAGATATCTTGATTGAGCATAAGACATGGAGATGTCACCCTTATATATTCAATCATGTTTCTTGATCTCGAGATGAATGAGAATGATAACTTTTTATCAATAGTACGACCGTACATTCCCTCTCAGTCACACTCATCAAGAAGTCTTAAATAGATATCGCTCCCATAAGTATATGAGGGACAAATCCCTTGACCTTCATTCATATTCCTCAATAGTACGAACGTACATTACCTCTCAGTCACACTCATCAAAAGGCCTTAAACGGATATCATTCCCATAAGTATATAAGGGATAAATCACTTGACCGTCATTTGTATTCCTCGTACAACCAGTCGCACAACCAATCATACCTTTTCATTATCCTGTTACGGGCAAAGTATGTGAGCATGTCAAACTATGAAAGTAGTCATATAGGAATCAACGAAGACTCCAAAGTCTTAAGGATTCAATGATAGTACGACAAGTGAGAATGCTCATGACTGTATCTATGACACATGCTCAGGTTGAGTCGTCCAATACCATTTCTCCAAACGATATTTATGATTTGACTTGGTAACCCTTTACCTATGATCAGTAGAGTGTAAACATCATTCAACCTCATACTGGTCGCTTTATAAAGCTTTTTAACCAGGGACATGTTAAGTATAATTTCCTGCAGTGAATAAGGGTTCTACTATCAGTGATGACATACTCGATGAACTTATACGAAAAAGATATATGTTCCTGTAAGCAAAGATATATGTTCCCCCGGAGTTCCTGCAAGAAGAACCTGGAAACTTGATAAACCAGCCCAGGCCCACACGCTGATTCATAGTAGATGAATAGGTCTGGAAATCCGCTTAAACCAAATCGAACCATCAGATTCACCGCTGATCCGCCACCACCCTCCGATTGCCACCGATTCACCACTATCGTCATCCGCCGCTACCACTGCCATACAGGCGCCCCTCCCTTGCCGGGCTGGTCGGACAACGCCGACCAATGAGGAAGGAGCGCACAAGGCCAAGCCCAGCTAGCCCTAATGGGTCGGCCCGTCTACAGCCCAAAGTGGCCAACGAGGACGATAGGCCGCCAAACCTTAGGGGGCTGCACCTCCTTCTCTTCTTCCTTTCTGGGCGCCCAAGGCGCCATCTCATCAACTTGCCCTCTAACCAAACTTCCTTAAATTTTTTTTCTTGTAGAGATTTTATTTCCTTTTCATACTAAATCTCTTGTACATCATTAGTATAAATAGGAGTGCTCATTACCATTGTAAGTTATTGAAAGCAAACCAAAATTACCGTTCGATCACTTTGTCGCCACTTGCGACGTTGGAGAAATCTTCCCGGTCAATAGAATTATCCCAGGCGCACAACCCTTAAGTTGTACAAGCTTAAAATCTATCACTCTCCCTCTTTTGATTCCTCGGTCGGCTACGAACCCCGTACTAAACCACCATTGATTCAATTATAGTTAATACATAACTATAATTGATCACTTATCTCACCACCAAAACGGCTTGTCTAAACGCGCCTCTTGCCATTCTAAACACCGCACGACCTCAGATCCTATCCTGAACCTATTAGGTCGTGACAAGTGGAATCAGAATGAGGTTAAATATCGCCCTGATTCGCACGCGATCCTAGAGATCCCTCGGAATGTACATTTCCAAACAAATTCGCTTCCTCCTAAACACTCTCCAAAGAGAGCTACATGACCAAGCCACCACGAGCGCCTGCCGCTAATCCCAAGCTAGACGATGGTCCGTTAGGTCACACCGAGGACCCCGAGACCACAGTTGAAGAGACCTAAATCGACGATCAGGGACAAGTCACGACCTGATCGACTTCGGTCCTCGCGACCACGAACCGAGGAAAATCCCGTGCCAATTGAACGGAGGCCAAATTAGTCAGAAGGGCGAGCAAGTCGCCCTCCTCGCCACCCAAATTGAGGTTGTCCCAACACAAGTCGTCGATACACATGTGCAACTTGCCCGAGGTCCTCGATGTCATACGAGACCAGAGTCGGCTCCTCGACACAGCTCTTGATCGCATATCCCGGTCCGAAACAGATCGCGCCGCTTTTGCGGCTCCACCAGACCTCGCGACATTAATTGCAGAGGACTTACGTGCGGAATTTAGCAATCACGAAAACCCAATTACCGACGCAGTGGAACACCGCCTTGACGACACTTATCATTAAAGACTCACCACCCTTGACGTTAAGTTACAGACTTGCAAGGCAGAACTAGCCCTCTGCAAAACTTCTTTCGCGTCCCGAACGTAAGTAGTCCCTCGTGAGAATCCTCTCCCCGCGTGTAGCCCCTTGAACCTCAACCTTACTTGGGCCAGCGAGACGTCGAGGTCATTGAGAGCTTCATCTGGCAGATGGAGCAATACCTCGAGTCTCAAAACCTCTAAGGCGATCTTGTCTGCCTCCGCGCCGCCTCATTCTTCCTTGAAGAGACGGGGAATATGGTGGAGAAGGAAATACGCTGAGATCTCCCAAGGGACGTGAAACATCAACTCTTGGGAGACCTTGCGCGACTCCCACTAGAACCAGTTCTACCAGAAGGACGCATTAAAGGATGTCCGACGAGTTATGAAAGAACTTCGACACAAGGGAACAACTCTTGAATACGTCAAGAAGTTATCCTCCTTCATGCTCTAGAAAATGGGCATGAGCGAGACCGATCACCTTTTCAACTTCATGGAGAAGTTTCAGCCCTGGGCCCGACGGAACCTCGAGACCCATGATGTCAATGACATCTCCACCACTCTCACTTTCACGGAAAAGATAAAAGAGAGCTAGAAGACCTCCTCCAGCCCTGACCGAGGAAAACCCAAGGACGACGGAAGCTACCGATCTTAATCATCCCAACGCTCGGGCAGCCACAACCCCTCCCCAAAGGGCCGACGGCGCCCCCGCTACTCAAGGCGAGCGGAACCGCTCGGACGGCAAGCCACATCAACCCTACTTCCTATGCAAAAGGAATCACTAGGTACAAGAGTGTCCTCAACGAAAGAGTCTGGCGACACTACTACAACTCAAACCATCCCCCGACGAGAGTCAAGACGGGTAAGAGGCCCACATGGATTGCGCCCATCTCAATGCCGCTAGTTCCGCCATCCCTACTAACCCCGACAAGAAAACACCCTTTCCGGACCCCGGTCCTTCCTTTACCGTAAGGGAGTGATCAACTCTGTGTCCACCGCCATCATGGTCGACACCGGAGCCAGCCACTGCTTCAACCGAAAGCAGGAGGTCCTACGACTCAAGCTACGCATCGACGAGTCCAAGTCAACGCTGAAGATCGTGAATTCCAAGCCAATCCCTATTGATGGGCTATTGTTTGATCACTTCGTCGCCACTTGCGGCGCCAAAGGAATTTTATCGGTCAGTAAAATTATCCGGGCGCACAACCCTTAAGCCGTACAGGCTTAAAATCTATCCCTCTCCCTCTTTTGATTTCTCGGTCGGCTATGAACTGGTACCGAACTACCATTGATTCGATTATCATTAGTACATAACTATAATCAATCACCTATCTCACCACCAAAACGACTTATCTAGACGCACCTCTTGCCTTTCTAGATGTCGCACGACCTCACATCCTTTCCCAAACCTGTCAAGTCGTGACAAGAGTCCAAAATATTAGTTGCGGGCCCAAAATCATCTAACCAAAAAATGTATGCAAAGAGAGTTCCAACATAAAAATTAATTCGCCGGAGTACCTATGAAGCTATTTGAAATCCCTCCCAAGCTAACAAGAGCCACCAAAAATGGCATGCCCATGAAAAGGAAAAAAGTAGATGAGAGACATTCTCAAAGATATCCCCGCATAGGGCTCACCTATACTACAATATAGATAAAGGTATTCCTCTATCCTCCAAGAAAACTGATGTTGGGATCGCTTCATAAGCTCCCAGCTAACCAGAACTCTAGAACTTATGAGGGACAGAAGACTTCCAAAGATGGCAAACCCGACTAATTGGTGCCTTATCATATCAACCTGATAGGATGTCATATGTTGAACTAGTAATGAATCCGCCAAAAGATTGCTTCTAAATGAGTCAGTTGTGGAGTTTGATGACTAGTCTGAATAGTTGCCAAGAAGTCTAAAAGATGCTCTTGTTGTAAGTGCTCATTCTCACCAAGTATCACGTTGAACGAGATAAGCCAACTCGTGAAAGTCCAATAGTTTTGAACTGTTGTGAGGGGACGAAGTGATATTGAAAATGCATGTGAAAATTGTAGCTGGAAGCTCTATGCCAACCATGTATCACAATAGAACCTAATGATGGAGCCCTGGCGGGGGTTCCATTCAAGGCCAAAACGCCTAAGAAAGACAATGATGAAGAAAATGCCGACGACAAAAATATGTCGCGCCTTTTCATTTCGCCGGCAGTGTACCAGTCTTAAGTAATACAGATAAAATATAATTTAAAACCCAAGTTATCGAACCTAAGGTAAAAACACATGCCATGAATAATAAAATTCAGATTTAAAGATTAATTTCAGTCGGTAAGTAGGACTGTCACGAAAATACAAAAATAAAAGTAATGGGAATTTCAAATTATGAAGGGGGATTCAGGGCGATGAGATAACGTGTTAAGTTCAATTGATTGAAAACTCCCTACATGATGCTATATGCATGTAAACATATCAAACCACCATTAATCTATTAAAGTTAACCCAGACCCTAAATATAAGGTGTTTAGCTACTTATGACAAAAAAGAACAAATTCATTATGATATAGATGGCATTCATTCGCATAAACAAGAAGAAAACGAAAAAAGATAAAACCCAATTTGAAATAATCTTCATATAAACTTCATGTTTGATGTACAAAATACATGTACAAGTGCTTGAATCTTTGCTCCTAAGAGACCCCTCTTATAAATTCAGCCTCTCCTCTCAAAGAAGTCAGAAAAATATAAGAAACTAGACCTACTGAAACCCTAAAATCGCCACATATTTATAAGATAAATAGGAAACTTTTGGCATACACGAGCCCGTGTTGTCGGACACGCGGCCCCATGTGTTATCGCTATTCTGAATTAGGGTTCCAGCTGGACACACGAAGTGGCACATGTCATGTGGTTGACACACAGAGTAGAATAAGGTGACCCACGAGATGGCACACGGCCCCGTGTGGTCGACGCACGGGGTAGGAAAGAGACGACCCACAAGATGGCATATGGACCCATGTGGTTGACTTACGGGCTAGAGCAGAGGCGACCCATGGGGTGGTACACGGACCCATGTGGTCGATACATAGGCTAAGACCGAAAATGCTCTTAAAGCACTCATAATTCTTCCGAAAAATGTCAAGAACCTGTAACCTGGAAGATACGAATTTGGAATATCGGTGAAGCACAAAGAGGAATAAATAGGGCGTCTTAATGCCAAATAGAGGAGAAAACAATCTAAAATGTGAGATAAATGTGGCGAAACATGAGTTAAGATGCTCACACGTCAAGCGGATTGTGAGATACCCTACAATACACCGAACCAAATATGATAAAAGATGAATGGAATGATAGGTCTAGATCCCATTCGCGCAAGACTACCCATAATTTGTTTTGTATTGGAAAATAACAATTGAAAAAAATTACAATCTAGAATGATGTTGTTCATAGGGTATAACATGAGCCATATCGCCCGCAAATTCTGAATTTTGTTGCGTTGGATTTTTCGTATAGTCGTCTACGACTTTGTAGTTTTGGTCGAGACTTGATTCTTACCAAAAAGAATTCATTCGGAGGGAAACAAATTCGTCGATGGAGTTGAGTTTTACTGGGTATTCTTACGATCTTTATTTGAGTGATTTCTATTGAGACTCGAGGTCGATCTCCTTAACACTATATAGGTCCCGTATGACCATAGTCTCCTATGATAAAAAAAAATAGTGTTAACGAACTATGAAATGTGTGGAAATAATCTCCGTATGACAAAAAAACGTGTTTGAGATTCATTTCTTCACATAACACCTTAAATATTCATGGACTTTAGTCCCATTCATTTCGATGTTTGTATCAACTTGATCGCTTTTAACCTTTTAGTTAGTGGATCTACTTTGTTATCTATTGATACTACAAAATTATCTTAGACAATTCTCATTCAAATCAGTTGTTCAACGGTGTTAAATCGGTGATTCATATTGTCGCTTGTTATTGTTATACATCAAACTTTATACCCTATTAACTAATGATTGATTATCACAATCCACGAATATTATAGAAACAATTTTTTCTATTTATGAATATCATTTAATATATTTTGTAGCCACTCGGTTTTACCGATTTTATCCAAAGACTATAAACTTAGATTTCATGTTGGATCTAGTTGTGCTCGTTTATCTTGAGAATGACACTGCTCCTCCTACTAGAGTAAAGGTGTGCCCTTGTAGTACAAGTTCTCACATAAATTTTAATGTGTTGCATAACAAAAGAGAATTTATTCCTTCATTTTAGACATATTTCTTATTTTCTCTGGTAATAGAGTCATTAACTTGATAAGAAACCCCCACATTTTAAAGTAATTATTAGAGTATTTTCATAATTTTTGTGGCATCTTGTCTACTTAGTTACTGGTTACCTTATTTAAAAAGTGATTTGATGACACACGACTTTCCTCCACATGCATCGTGACAACCTATCACTGATTAAATTACTCGATTCATATTTCTTTCAAATAACACGTTCTTCACATCGCTATCACCCATATCTGAAAGTGAACACACACGTAATTAGTCAAAGATATTTTAATTTTTTTCACATATAATCAAACTATATCATTTATTTTAACCAATCCACATTAGTTTTCACGTTTTTTTTTGAAATGGAATAACTGGTTAAATTGATTAAACGAGTTTCAATTAAAACTGAAATCATTCAATTTGTTTGTACGTGTTCTTAATAAGAACTGGATCAAATTGAGCTATAATTACCAAATAATTTTATTTTCTTTTAGAACTCAAATCGGTGTTAATCATTCTTACGCGTTTCACAAAAAATGCAATCAATTAACCATTTTGTATTAAAAAAAAATTAAAACGTAATCTATTAAAAACTAAAGCGATATTACTCATTCTCACAGGTTTAAAGAGAAACATAACCGATTAAACTAAACCAAAAAACATAACTAGAACGATTAAAAAGATTGTCTACACATCTATTTGACTAATTGTGAAATCAGATTTATTTCTGAACGGGAAATTTATCCCTTAATAAGGTAACCTATTCATCGTCTATGGACTACTACACATCAAATAAATATTCTTAAGATTGTTAAATTACTGGGTAATGCATACATTATAACACGATTACAAGAAATTATAATTAAGAATAACAATTGACAAAATTTTCAATGTGTAACGTTGTTGTCTGGAGAGTATAACATGCGCTACAGATGTCCAAAAATATTACTTTTATTGCGTTGGATTCTTCGTCTCGTCTTCTATTACTTTATATATTTGGCCGAGCCTTGATTCTTACCAGAAGGACTTCGTTTGGAGGCAAAAAGTTCTTCGATGGAGTTGAGTTAATTGGACATCTTTTAAATCTTTATCAGGTGATTTCTATCGAGACTCGATACCAATCTTTTTAAGAGTATATATGTCTCATAAAACCGTATCCTATCAGGATACAACGATAATGTTAACGATCTATAAACCATGTCGAAAAGATCACTAGATGACAAAGTAACGTGTTTGAGGCTAAAATTAAAATTCGAAAATCGAACATTTTCCAATCTATTAACAATGATTTTCTCCTCATAAAATTATCTTTATTTTATGCCATTCAACTAAGTACGAGTACTATATATATAATACTTAAAAGAGAATATATGTAAATGTCAATCTTAACCTTTATTGATGATTGTTGTTCCATAATATAATAAGAGCAACCCTTTATATAGGGAATACACATTACAAATAGGAAAATATATACTTATTCAAATTAGGAAACCCTAAACAGGCAACCTTAGTAACCCTGATTGACACCCCCTCAAATTGATGTGGGTCAACCAACATCAATTTAACTATAAAAGAGCTGATACGCTGGCAGAACTTGGCGGCTATGTCGGTGCACTGAAGATGATTTGATGTTTAAACTCGAAACTTGGAGACTTCGGATACTCATAACTCGGAGACATATACATGAGCATGGAGAAAGGGAATTTATACCCAACTTGGATATCATGAAGATTCATACCCATACATCGGAGACTTGGAGCTTGGAGCAGGAGTGCGCTACGGCTTCAGCAGCTCTCACATTCTTGCGTGAGAGGGGTTTAAGATAGTAAACAGGGTAGTGAAGCAAATAAGAGAACATTGGGAGCAAGGAACTAGGGAGATACTAGAAAAAAATAATTTCGGTGAACAGTGCACATGAACAATACTTGTGAATAGTACCCGATGAACAGTGGTGCGTGAATAGTGTCCGATGAACAATAGTCATATTTTTATATTTAGAGAGAAAAAACCCAAGAGGAGAGTCAGAATATATATTTAAATCGAAGTTTAGAATGCCTTGCCCACCCGCTAAAACATAATTAACGAGTGGGCAAAACAGCTCTCGCACGAAAATTGAACCAAATATTGAAAAGTTATAGTGCCTCTGATACTATGTCAATCTCAACCTTTATTGATAATTGTTGTTCTATAATACAATGAGAGCAACCCTTTATACATGGAATACACATTACAAATAAAAAAATATCTACTAGTTTAAATTTGAAAACCCTAAATAGACAACCTTAGTAACCCGATTGATAGTAAACAATAAAGAATGGAAGTTAAAGCAATAGAATGAAGGAAACCCAAGCAACACATTCCTTATTTTCATTTTAACAAATATTCATTTATTAGAAATATTAATTATTCTAATAAATTTTCTAACACGTCGCACATAAATATCTCTTCCATAAAGATGTATTGCCAGAGGTTACAAACCTCCAACAACATTTAGTAGGCTCTAATTAAAAAATCACTAATAGTTAGACATCAAGTTCCCCATCCCGTTTGGACGTGCAAACAAACTCTCAGTGAACCTTAGGAATACCTCGTCTAGTAGTGAACCAGACCACATAAATGTCTGGTTCACGACTTTTTCCTATGTTTAGCCAGCATATGGATCCCAAGAAAAAATACGACGGGGATTGACTCTCAATTTGAAACTTATATAGTCAAGAGGTAGGGACCCCAACTCACAACCCAAACAAAGAGTAAAGGCGGATGCAAGAGCTAGCTCAATATCAAATACCAATAACTTGAATTCACCGAGATTAATTGCGAACTTGACAAATAGTAGAAAGCCTAAATTAATTGCAAATTACCGCATATGTATATTGTCAACTAATAAATAAGTGTAAAGTAAATTGATTTAATCATACAACTCCAACATCAAAAGTCTACATAACAAATAAGCGCATAATATATTATTTTATTTATGTGATTATAATATCAAATGTCCACTTTGAAAATGGGTACAAAATAAATTGTTTTGATCATGTGGCTACATTATCATATGTTCGCGTTTTAAGGTAGACGGAAATTTTTTTCCTTCTACCTATGTAATGTCATGTAATATACTTCAAATTTTATACCTAACTTACTCATTTCTTATACAAACAACAATTTTTAACCCCTCTCACTAGGAATGTAAATGAGCCGTATTGAGTTTAATTTTTCTCAAGACTCGGCTCTACTAAAAATATAAGCGTTCGACTCGAATAATTCTACATAGTTAAGCTCGAGCTTGATTTGAAAACAAAATTGGACTCGATTTTGCTTGTTTAAACGGATTTAAGGAGACACAAATTGTTATTTATATAGGCAAGAGATAATTTGGGTAAACAAATTTGATGTGTATTAGGTGACATTAGATGGGTAGACGAACATATGTTTCTCATCCCATTTGTAGCAATTTGAAACATGAAAAAATTATCCAATAGCCACGTGACGAAAATAATTTAGGGATAATTGCAGTTAGTTACATCTGATAAAACCGGTGTTGCACCTATGTACACCCAAACTACTTTTAGTTTCGTAAGTCACCTAAAATTATTTTTGTACTTCCATATGTAACACCATTATTTTTTTAAATGCTTTTTCAAAAAAGACCAAAATACCCTTTTATTTGTGTTTCAATGTTTAATAATCAATTGCCATTACTCCAAACATAAGTTTCTAAAAAATTTCATTTTACGAAAAAACTAAGATGTTACAGACAGAACTAAAAAAACAATTCTAAATGAACTAGGAAGCTAAAAACTAACTTAAGTATATCTAGGTGGTAAACTGATTGCCTGGACAGTTTACATAGGTAATTATTTAGCATTTGTTCCCGTTTCTTTACGCTATTATTGTTAATACTAACAGTAATAAAAAATGAAATATATAACAAGGAGTACTCCACGATTATTCGCTGCGTGGTGGTATGGTCTGAATACGTACAACACGGATTTTCGCAGAACCCAAACAGGTATTTTCCCATTGTGCTGTTCACATTTTCTAGGTGGTCTTCTTCCTTTTCCACAGCTCTCCCAGAAAAATGTTTTGGCCGCTACCTTCCACATCCACAGTAGTATTTTCCTTCTGTTTCTCCTGGTGCTCTCCACTGTTTGGTTCCTCAGAAAATTAAAAGAAAAAAAAAGGGAACAACCAACCAAACACAAGAATAAGCAATTATCCCATAGCCGAAGACTTTTTCAACGTCTTGCACACACATCACATTGAATATCTCAACTTTTTAGTCAATCCATCCTCCAACAGCAATCGTCGCTGTTAGCCCCAGCTGGTTATTTTCCCCCTTTTGTGGGTCGTGGGAGTTTTCCTCTGCTTTCTCAGCAGCCAAACGCCCAGAAGCGAGTCCCATTTCTATTTTTGAGCTTGTTTCGGGTGCTGGGTTTGCTTGTTTTTGGGCGCCTTATCGTTTCGCTTGTGGGTTTGACTTGATTCGCTCTGAAATGGCGGACTCGGGAAAAGTTCGACTGGTTCGGTGCCCAAAGTGCCAGAATCTTCTCCCGGAGCTCGCCGATTACTCTGTGTATCAGTGTGGAGGCTGTGGAGCTGTTCTTCGAGGTCAGCTTTTCTAATTTTGTTTCTTTCTTCTTGTATCTCCTGCTTGTTGTTTAGCGTTAAATTTGGGGGAAAAAAGGGACTTTGAAGGATCTTGTCTGTGTCTCTCATTTTTCAACTAGGTTTGGTTTTGATGAGATCATGAAAAAGTGGAGGAAAACCCTCAAACACCAATTTTTTTTTTGTATCATGGAGTTTCTATAATGTATAACCCAGAAAACATAATTTGATATTTGGAACTTAAAATTTTAACAAAAGGGGATTGTACTGAAGCGGCTCCATGTTCTTCCATAAGTAAAATCATAATGGAAGAATTTATGGGTTTTGATAGGGGACTTTGTCTCTTGTTAATTTGCAGCAAAAAATAAGGCCCTGGTGACAGATTACTTATCAGAGAAGTCTGATGAAGAAAGGGCAGGTGGGGGTTCCTCAAAATCAGAAGATTTAGCCGAGGAAGGTCAAGTCCATTTGAGCGGTGGTTTGGATGCTGATGTCAAGGCGAGTAATGATCGTTTGGTATGCGATCAGAGAGGCTTGGAGGAGGACGACGAAATAGATTATGTTGAGACAAATAGAAACCAATCTAGGCGTGAAACAGACGAATCTGCTGCCAATAATTGTCTTG
Source organism: Geranium incanum (assembly GCA_036897385.1). NCBI lineage: Eukaryota > Viridiplantae > Streptophyta > Magnoliopsida > Geraniales > Geraniaceae > Geranium > Geranium incanum. Next base: position 5,020 of record JAYMTQ010000469.1, on the reverse strand, counting down.
ATGTAAATCTCCAAAGAGATGATGAAGTGTGTGATTCGAAGGAAAGAAAGCAAAGGGAATCGATCTCTCAAATTGACCGCGCAAGCGGGGCTCAGAGATCTGGGAAGATGCCCCAGCGGCGAGTTGGGGAGCAAGGCAAGATGGAGGGATGGCGGAGAACCACAAGAGGTGAGGTGGAAGGTGTGAGGTATTCGACTTTGAATCGTATGGACGAGGGCCCTTCAAATTATAATGCAAGTTCTTCTTACAGTTTTGGGAAGTCAGTGAGGAGTCACGATGATCCTGATGGAGTTCATAGGGTTCAGTACCTCGAGCAAGATCGGGTTGAGCTTCTGAAGAAGCTGGATGAGCTGAAGGATCAGCTTAGTCGGTCCGGCACAGTTGCTGATAAACCGAAAGAGAAGGTTCCTCTTGATAGAAGCATGGGTCCTTCAGATCCATACGGTAATTTTCATCCCTGGCTTCCTGATGGCTCATTAGGGTCAAGTCAAGCTTCATATGGACCAGATAAACATGTTCATGGACACTCATATTTCAACCATTTTCCCGAGCCATTTCCTTATACCAACAGGCATGAAATGGCTATGCACGGAGTTCATCCTTCAATGCTTGGTTATAATCATATGCCTGGATATGGAGATCCTTATGCACCTCAAATGCTTGGGAGAGGTTCACACCAGTTACATGGTCATTACCAACAACAGTCGTCTCATCCCTACATGCCCGAGCAGTATATTGACGGCAGCACTTCTTCATTTGAGCCATATCCTCATAACAAAATCTTTCATCAGCCTTCCTGCTCCTGTATTCAGTGTTATAACAAACATCATCGAGCTCCGTTGTCCGGCCCACCTGCTGCTTTTGGCAATAAAAGATTCAGTGACATGCCAAGTAATTCCTCGTTGTATCATAATGAAAACCTTGCTTCATTTGGTCCACGCATTCACAATTCTAGGTCATCAGTTCCTCAGCAGATTTCTCGTGATCCACAGGCTCATACAAGATGGCCAAGTGATATGAATGCTGAAATGGGCGGTTTTGTCCATTACCGCCCTCAGAAAGTAGTGTTAGCTAATGGAGGCCGCCGTTGCCGTCCTATAGCTGGTGGGGCTCCATTTATAACATGTAGTAATTGCTTTGAACTGCTGCAAGTTCCCAAGAAAGTATTGGGTATGGTGAAGAAAGAACAAAAAATACAGTGCGGGGCTTGTTCAACAATAATGGATTTTGCTATTATCAACAAGAAACTCGTCCTTTCCATTCCTGGAGAAGCAATGAAAAGTCCTACTGAGGTTGATGATTCCTGTAATGAGGTGTTGAACAACAGCACTTCATATTCTCATGAACCCATCAAGCGTACTAATCTTACATTCTCTTCTGATGATTTTGATAACTCTGGTTACGAATTTCAGTCATTGGACCGAGAATCTGCTCCGTCAACAGGACAGTGCCTAAAATCAAGCAAGTCTCAGGAGACGCAGAGCTTTCACTCTTCATCTCCTAGTATCTCCGAGGATGAAAACAGTCCAGACATTTTAGTTGCTTCAGGAGATGGAGCTCATTCAGTTCAGCAGCCAATTCAAGCTGCTCGGTCTCCTCCACCTCCTGGTTCCCCTCTTCAAGAGCATTTTGAGTTTTCTTCTAATAATCATGCCGTCAACCGATCTGGGAAAGGAAACCGTAGTAGTCGCTCTGATCACGAGAAGGTCATGCAGAACAAGATTGCAACTCGGCAGAATTCTGTAAAAGAGGCATCTCTAGCAACTGAAATGGAAGTGTCATTCAATGAGTACTCAAATACCGGCATCTCTCAAGATTCCAGGGATAGCAGAGAGGAGGATCGACCTAGAACTAACAAGGGCGGTGAATCATTTTTTGCAAATATTATCAAGAAGAGTTTTAGAGATTTTTCTCGGTCTAGTCAAACAGCAGGTGAGCAGGGTAGGTCTAATGTCTCAGTAAATGAGCATCCCTTGTCTGATCGGTTGGTTAAGAAGGCTGAAAAGTTAGCTGGACCGATTCAACCAGGAGAATATTGGTAAGAATATTCTTGCAGACATGAGTGCATTAGTCCTAAGTCTGTTCAAATTTTTGTTTATTTTCACACCTGGTAGTATGATCCATGCATGCCTATTAAGAGGGGAAAGAACTGGTTTTGGTAGTATTTCTAATTAGTTTTATGCTAGAAAAAAGAAAATAAGAAAAAATAGGAACCTTCCCGACGTTGCACTTTTGCTTATGAAAAATCACATACGCATACTGTATGGCTCAATTGTTTATTATGTTAATGATTCTGATTCTCCAACTGCTTAAACCAGGTATGATTCCCGAGCTGGATTCTGGGGTATCATGGGCGGACCTTGTCTTGGGATAATTCCTGTAAGATAACCTATTTCTTGTAATAATTCTTAGAATACGTCATGCCTGCCATTGATGTTTGATCTTGTTATGGCTACATTATTGAATAATATATTTCCTCTTGCAGCCATTTATTGAAGAGTTCAATTATCCCATTCCAGAGAACTGTGCCAGTGGAACTACTGGTGTCTTTGTAAATGATAGAGAACTTCACCAGAAAGATTTGGATCCCACTAGGCTCTTCCCATAAGTGATTTGCTTGCTAGCAGAGGACTACCAACTGATAGAGATAGATCTTACATTGTTGAGATCTCTGGGAGAGTCCTGGACGAGGACACTGGTGAAGAATTAGATAGCCTCGGCAGACTTGCACCAACGTAAGTGCCCAATGCTCTTATAATTTTGTTTCTATGTTTATTGGAATTAGTGAAAATATGAATTGTTGCTCTATTATTTATTTGTTGTTTATTTATATTTGGATGAAAATGATTGTTATGTTATGTATATTTAAGTTTTAGTTTATCTGCTGACTGTTAAGTATCATACAGCAGGATGCAAGACTAATAGATGCATACAGCATTGCAATTTTAGTTTGTTCTGAAATATAGTTTTTGGCATATAGAGTAATACTAGAATATTGGATCGAAAATATCTCCGGGTTAGATTTTATTTAATCTTATTTGTGGAAGTAGAACTTAAAACTAACTGTTAGATTCAGTCTTAATGAGCAACATAAATTTCTCAGATAAGGCTTGAAAAATTCTACAATTTTACCTACTATTTCATTTTATGTAATTCAAGTTCCAACTGATGCGTGTGAGTGTAAAGAACTTTTTTTTAGTCAAAATATATATATTTCCCATAAAACTTGTTTTGTGTGCTTATCCTAGACATGTGATTCGGGAAACATTTTCTTTTTTTGCAAATAGCAATAAATATTAGAAACCTGCAATGCATGTACATACATAAACCAGCACTAAGGGCCGTGTGAGCAGCCTCTATCGATCAAAATTGACAGAGACTAATGGTAGCAACAGATTTGTTATTATATATAGTGTTCCAAGAAATCTATTTTCACCAGATTAAGCTCAACTACCATTTATCACTTTGAACAAACCTAAACAACTATCACGGTATTAGTCCAACTTTAGATAATAGATATTGTATCTACGTAGACTCTTGAAACATTATTTAGGTTTTATATCTACTGCACTCTATTTAAAGCTCTATCTAGCAATACAGAAATTACCCAAGAGTTATTGCAGGGTGGCTCTCTCATAAAATAAGTCCGAGGTTGCTGGTTTTATCCCCACACCTGTTATTGCTGGTAAAAAATGTTGTACGAAAATTAGGTATCTTGTAATTGTGTTTTTGCATGGTAGTACTAGCTAGCATGTTTATTATTACTTGTGACAATAGCTCAAAATGCTCATTTTCTGAACTGTGATAGTTTTCTAAAGTAAAGGTTGCAAGTGGGGATTAGGGCTCCAGATTCTCTATTCAAATACACACAGTATTTCAGATTATTATTTGGCATACTTCTGACAACATTATAACTTGACATTTGAAACAGAGTGGAGAAGGTAAAGCATGGGTTTGGCATGAAACCTCCTAAAACAGTGGCAGAGCAGTGTATTTGATGATGATGTTCTTACTGTGGCTTCTAGCAAGTAGAATATAGCACATCCATCGAAAGGAAAAATAGACATTGAAGTCAAACAAAGAAGAGATGTGAAAGATAATCTACTTAGTTATTAGGATTTGCTTTTAAGTGTGGAAATGGAAAATTGATGTGATTTTTGACCATGTTATTGGACTGTAAGTAAATTCTGTGATTTTATGCCCCTTGATTGATGTATATGAGTGTGCACCTCAACATTTATACAGGTTTTCTATTCCTACCAGTTTAAAAATTCCTGGGTTTGGTACTCATAAAGAGCCATTTGGTTGGGCTTATGATTTACGTTGGGAGGGAGGGTTTTTTGGCTGCTCCCACGGATTTGAGGTATACAGGGGTGGCCGCGGGTTGGTTACCCGACTTGAGGCTCAGTCCTTGGGCCAAAAGTAGCAGTCTTGGATTTTGGGGGATTGAGACCAGGACCAACTGTGGTCGGTTCCATCAGTCGGTTAATGCACAGGGTCGGGTCGGTCCTTTAGTCTACCTGGCTAGACTGACTTACTGGGCTTCCTTAGTATGACCAGAGTTTGGGCCTGAATTTGTAGTTTGTGTTAGAAAAAATCTCCATCCATTCTTAATCAAATTTTCAAGTCTTCATGTTGAAGTACCTGCAAAATCAATTTTAACAAGGTTGGTATTATAAACTTAACAACAACGTCAATATGTGTTATGTAAGGTATTACAAACATCCCATGTTAGGTATTACAAAAAAGAATATGGCCAACAAGCCTATTGATATCGTAAACAATTCAAAACATCAAACAAACACTAAAGAGCAGCAAGTTTAAAATTATGCACAAGTGATAAGAACATCAACTTAATCAGGTAAAATTCAACATAGCTAAAATAAACAATTAGATATTTAAAAATATTTAACAATGTTAATTCGCTGCATTTGTAATTGTGGTAGGATGCATTTTTATTTTGTTGGGGTTCGGAGGGTTCAAAATCAATATTACGCAGCGGATAAAATCATATTAATTA
>JAYMTQ010000468.1:0-17747 GCA_036897385.1 Geranium incanum | reverse complement strand
CTGAACCGCGACATGTGGCCCTCATCTCTCAGCGTTGAGAGCCCCGTTATGTCCAAGAGTCTCACCCCCGTCCCCTTCACCGCGCTCGCAGCGCTCTGATCACTCGACTCGTCTTGCACGAGCTCCTTGCCTATGGACATTGGTTCAGTATTGTTGCAGCTCCCTCCAGTGTTCCAGTCCCCGTTCACGAAATGCCTCGGGGATATGCTCCGGTAGAACACCTTCAAACCCGGGAGCCCGGGGAGCTGTGCGTTGACCCATTTCACTATGCTGTGGATCGTGAAATCCTTGGCGCTTCCCACCATGGCGAGCCTCTTGTCGGTGTTTGGCACGCCGCCCACGTGCATGACCCACCGGTTGGCCCTGAACTTCCCTCTGTTCCAGTGGTGGCCCGTGTTGAGGACCAGGACGTTGATCTTCGGGAGGTAGCGGCGCAGGAACTCTGGGGGGCGGTCGAGGTGCATGGCGTAGTCGGTGTCGGGGTTTTTCGGGTCTATGGGCTCCAGGTCGCAGAGGCTCGCCGACCAGTAGTAGAGGACGGTGGTGTTTGTGGTGGTGAACCGGTAGGCCCAGCCGTTGGGGCGAGTAGCGCCAACGGGCATGGCTAGTCCATACTCCTCTCCGACGTCTTTGACCTCGTTCGTCTCCTTCCCGCCCGTGATCATGCACATTAGTGACTGGAATTGCTGCCTTCCCAGCGAGTCACCGACAAAAGCCAGAGTTTTGCCTTTCATCCTGAAATACGTCAATACGATCAAGAAAATGGCATCAGAAGATTCAAAACACTAGTTGGTGAAAGCCGGCAGAATAAATATGAGTAACTGAACCATAATCCAAACCCGTAAGGCAGTAATAATCATTTTCATCAGATATAGGTTGATACGATCAAGGAAAACGCCATCAAAAGATTCAAAACCCTAGTTTGTAAAAGGTGATAGACTAAATTTGAACCATTAAACCAAATATTCGTTTTCATCAGATATATGTCAATACGATCAAGAAAAAGGCATCAAAAGATTCAAAACCCTAGTTTGTAAAAGACGACTGATTGAATTTGAAGCATTAAACCAGACCCCAAAAGACAGTAATATTCACTTTCATCACATATAGGATAATACGATAAAAAAGAATGCCATCAAAAGATTTAAAACCCTAGTTGGTGAAACCCAATAGACTATATTTGAATCATTGAACCATAATCCGAACAAAGAAGATAGTAATATTCATTTTCCTCATATATAGGTCAATACGATCAAGAAAATGGCATCAAAAAATTCAAAACCATAGTTTGTGAAAGGCGGTGGATTAAATTTGAAGCATCAAACCAGAACCCAGAAGACAGCAATATTCATTTTCATCATATAAAGGTCAATACGATCAAGAAAAGGCCATCAAAAGATTCAAAACCCTAGTTTGTAAAAGGAGATAGATCAAATTTGAAGCATTAAACCATGACCACAACCCAGAAGACATTAATATTCGTTTTCATCATATATAGGTCAATACGATCGAGAAAATGCCATCAAAAGATTCAAAACCCTAGTTAGTGAAAGCCGATAGACTTATTTTGATTCATTAAACCATAATCCAAACCCAGAAGACAGTAATATACATTTTCATTGATTATGGAGCAGAACTGTACCTTCTCAAGAACTTGGATCCCTCGAATAGTTCCATTTGGCAACCTTTGGGCTGCCACCGGAGTTTCTCATAAGAAAAATCGGTGCGCTGTGTCAAGCGGCAAGACCACATTGGCGACAGCCATTGCTTGCAATCAAATCCAGAGTAGAGCGGTAGATTATCGTCTACAACCCATTTTCCTTTCGCATAACTACAGACTGGAGCAAGGATTGAATATAAAAACACAAATAAGTAACATTAACAAGGCAATTTCCATGAGTCACAAATAATTAGTTCAATGAAATTATTTTACTTGTACGCGTATTTCACCTTGATTTTGATTTTTCGTGTGCTTGATTGAATCTTTATTATCTTTATCAGATCCACTCAATGCTTCTACATTCTCGTTTATTTCTTTCTTGGAAACATTTTCTCCTAAAGTTTCATCTTTTATTGTGAGAATTTCTTCGGTACCATCTTTTCCCATTTCTGAGGTTACTTTCGCGCTCGCCTTATTACCGGAAGAACTTACAGGATTATCTGCACCATAGCAATGAAACACAAAGGGGTTCGTTTCAAAATTCTGCTGATATTCAGTATAAAATTACAGATAAATTTATGAATGTGCAAAATAAGAACTTTAAAAGCTCACAAGCCGACATGGAAACTTATATGTTCTGAATAGCAATGTTGTGACTCAACACAGCCAGTATTTATCATATACGGTTGCAACTAGCGGAATATGTTAAAATATGAGTTTCTCAGCCTAAGAACAGAAAACGAGAGCAATATATTACCTTTCTTCTCAATGGGGTTCGCCTTTGAGATCTTAACAGTCACATTCATAATATGGGGACTTTCTGCAGAATTAACTGTAGTAGCTAGGTCCACAATTTTTTCATCTCGATGACTTGCCGTATCTGTTTCTGTAAGTTTGGTCTTGTCTATGCTTGCATATGTTCGTGGCACTGAAGATATCAAGATTAATGTAGGAGAGGTCAAATCATATGAAACAAACACGGAAAGAAGATGAAGAAAGGTGTCATTATTAGAAAAGGTAAATTGCAAAAAAGGGGCTGTGTCCCTGTGAACTACCATTTTCTTGCATAATGTGTACATTTGTCCAAAAATGACGAAAATGCCCTCCTTTTAAAAAACCAAAATAAATAAATAAATAATCTCAACTCAAGGTCGCTGGTTTTTTCTCTTGACTCCGAACCTATCTAGATCCGAAGTCTCACGGAAGGACATTGATGGCATGCAAGAGAATAAAAAAAGCGACAAACTCGAATTGGAAAAAAATATTTTAATTTTAATCTTTAAAAAAATAATTGCAAGGGCATTTTCGTTATTTTGAGAAGACGTACACAAATTGCAAGGAAATGGTAAGTTCACAGCCACTTTTTTGCATGATTAGTTAGAATAGTTTACAACCATTTTTTGCAATTTTCCCTATTAGAAATGATCTCAAAACCGTCCTTCACTCATACAACCTACTATATGTAGATTCACAATATGCAAAGTACTGATCCTACAATTAACGGAAAATGGAAGCAGCGCTGAGTGATAAATAGAAACGAAACTTATTGCTGAAGACACACCTGGAGTGAGCTCCAACGAGTGACTTTGAGAAGGAAGCAATGAAGTGAGAAGCGGGCTTCGCTCCAACGCCCACAAGAAAATCGTCGTAGAGAAAAGAACAATGAGGATGAGAGAGAGTTGAGTACTCCTTAATCCATACACGGTTCCCTTCATCCTCTACTCATGCAAGACAATATCTTAGTGTTTTCAAGATTTCATCCACAATGCTCGGATCTCTTCCGGTTACACTCTGCAAAATATAACACAAGAACGGATAATCTAGTGAGATAGTGAAATATAAAGGCAAAATGAGATATATAGAAATGAGAAACCTGATACATAATATAATAACTGGATTAAAGTGTTTAAACTCAATTTAGACCTCTTCTTCTAACTACCTACTTCCAAAGTCCATCTCTAGTGATTTTCTCTATTTCACATACAAATTGTTTCATCCTCAAACAGCACATCATGCCCCAAATATTACATTCAACATCAAAACAGTCAAGCAGATCCTTCAAATAAATAAGGAACGAGCAATTATAGTTAAAGATTAGTATTAAACCTCATTTAATGCAAAATAAGAAACCCACAAAAATGGAAAATTCCCCAAATCCAGATCACCCATTAAACTATATAAATTAAATTCATTTTCAGGAAACACTGATCCATAGCACCCATTTCCCATCTGGGTTTTTTGCAGACTTGAAAAATAAGCAAATCAAGAACAAAAAATCAGATACAAAACCCAAAAATCTAATCTTTACAGCATCATCAAACAGAAATTGGGCATATTCAACTTCCCTAGATTGACTTTGTTGACAAATCAGTTTGAATTGACCGATCCATGACCAAAACCACAGAAAAACGGAGAAAACAATTAGACCCAGTCAGCAAATTAATAAAATAAACCAAAACCCATCATATAAAACTCAGACCCTCCCATGGTGAATCCAGAAATAAAGCAGATCTAACCACAAATTGCAAAAAAACTGAGCTTGAAGATGAACCCACCTGGGAATAGAAGTATCTGGTGAAGAATAGATGCAAAATCGCATCAAACCAGCAAAATAAAAGTTGCCCAGAAATAAATGGAGCTTGAAAACCGTGGAGCATGTGAGAAGATGGGAAAATCTGGGAAATGTGAAGAAAACTATAAAATTTTGGAAAAAAGAAGAGACATGAAAATGGTTTTTGGGATGTGCTTGGCGTTGACTGAGAGAGAGAGAGACGACACAGAGCCTATTCGGCGTAGAAGCGTTAAACGTGTGTGGTGTGTTTGAGATTCATGTAAACAACATCAAAACAGCAAAATTGTAAAAACAACAATTGTTTTGTAATGGTTGTGTTTTAGTTGGCAATTTTTAGTATTCATGTTTTTATTATGGTGTAGTTGTTGTTGGTTATGGTTAATTAGCTATCATCATTATTATGTGCCAATGACAATTAATTAGAGATTGGAAATTGAAAATAAAATACCATGAGAAGCGTTGAAAATTAACTATGAGATCATTTCGATGCAAATCTTTAAGATAATAAAATGAATGAGAAAATATATAGTGGTAATTTTAAGACAATCATTTTTTGAAAGAATATAGCTGGCAAACTTTAAAAATTATTGAGATGATTATAAAAATTAATGGTGTAATATCACATTTTTGCAATGCCATATAATATCTTATTTTCTTACATAATTTTTCCATCAACTATTTTATTACATTGAAGATAATTTTAAGGAAATTATGTCATTTTTAAGAAATTAAAGGTGAGATGGATCTTTTTTATATATTTATTTCAATAAATAGTGTGTCCTCAAGGAGATATTCCAGCACTGTTTTGGTTTGGTTATAACAAAATGATTATAAATTAGTCTGATTATCAGTTTGATTTACTTTTGGACTTGAAAATATTAAGCCAATTAAGTTTAAAAGAAGTCAAAACAATTTTAATTCCTCCAAGAACTCTTACCAACGTATGTTATATAGATAACATCATATCTTTGCCAAATTCGGATCATTTTATTATGTACATGTCTCATAAAAGAAATAAGTCAAAAGAGACTTAGAAGGTGAAAGATACATGAATAACAGTTCAAATAAAAACCGATCAAATCAAACTAAATTCCACCGTTTCAATTCTAGTACTAATTTTCTTAAATCTACTTGGTCAGTTCAATTCGATTCTAAGCCGATCCAATTTAAAACCGAACTGCAAACACTCCTACTAACTCATAAATAGTCGAGAACATCATATCTCTGTCAAATTCAGATCATTCCACATATATACCACATCCCACATCCATCTTCAGTACATGGGCTGTCCAAAAAGTAACCAAATCGATCAAATCTAACTAAAAAACCAAATTCGTTCAGTTTGAAAACCCTATCGACTCGATTATCTGTAAGTCATATAATGAGTCAGTATAAAAGAGATGATTTCATGAAATTCAACTCATAAAAACTCAAACCAAACCAAAAAAAGATATGTTCAAAACTGAATAGAACAAAAAATCCATCCACTCTGTTACGATTTTTATTTTCTTGAAACTGAACTGTCAATTCAATTCAAAACCTAACTGTGAACAGATCCACACACTATCATTTCACATACCCTTTTCTGTACCCAAACAACCCAAAACCATAAGTAGAACAAACCATATCCAAAAGCAGAGGAAACTGCAGAGACACAAACAACGTCACCGGCAAGCAAGCCGACACAGCCACCGGAACGACCATCAACGCCCTCTTGTTCCCGACGACAAGATACAGAGTCCCGCTAAACGCTACCATCATCGACGTTATCGACAGAAACAGGGTAACGAGCCCGATGATCAGCCTCCGGGGCAGCGAGAACACAAAATCGCCCTCTGCGTAGCGAGCCGTGAGGATGGACAAGAACATGAGCAGCGAAGCGGTGGATGAGAACAGCGAGACAGCGTTGGAGATGGCGAACACGACGAATGCCGCTTCCTTGGAGAAGATCGGGAAGCCGCTGTCGCTGCTGGTGCCGCCCGGCACGGTTATGGCTGCTGCGAACGCTATGGTTGCTATGAGCGTTGCGGCGACGGAACATGAGTTTGCCGTGTCTTTCATCCATCTCTCGCCTTCTTTGATCAGGTTCTCGTGCTCGCTGGTGAAGATGGTGGCCGGCGTTTTCCCGTCGGAGTTCTTCCTCTCCTCGAAATCGGGTTGTACCCATTTCCGAACTTCCTGTTGTGTGAACGTGACGGTGTGAGATATTGTTATGACGAGAAAGATCGAGTGCGAAAATAAACAAGAAATCAAAGTAAAGCAATAAACAAGAATATCATGAATCTAGGACGAGAAGAATCTCATTAGAGAGAAATGGTATACATTCAAGGGAAAAAAGACACGTGGCCATCTCTAACAAAAGGTCATTCCACTTAACTAGTAAAAATGGATAAAAAAATCAATAAAACACATGATAATACACAAGGCATGTTTTGAAGATTAAGTGGCCGAGGGCATCTTAGACTTTTCACTTTTAACTTAACATTTTTGTCTATTTTCTTAATAATGTGATAAAATATAAAATAAATTCTTGAGCATGACTGGCTGACCCAAAATGTAGTTAGGTGTAACTAAATGAAAATGACCTTTAGTTAAGACAATTAGGAATCTTTTTCCCTATATACAACAATTACCCGTATTGGGTTAAGTCACATTAATGTAGTGTTTATAATACAGCTCTTTCCTAATCATGTGAGAATGACTATAGTTAATTCTAAGATTTTAAACTATAGTTTTGTCGAATAGTTTTTCGTGAGAAGATTTTAGACAAACAGAAGACGCCAAATTGTATGTTTCAGCTTTGTTGAGCAGTTTGTCATGACAAGTCCTTCGACATAGTATGCAATTCGGTTGGGGGCCTCTTCGTGTTTCAGGACATCAGACTGGGCGCTTTACCCTTGAATTTGACTTTCTGACCGGTCAGCGAGACCACCATGCTTGGTGAAGTATAGCCAATGTTGTAAAAAACCTAGACTCTGATCGAGCAGAAAGGGTTTTCTAGCAACTGATCGGAGATTAGAAGATTAATCAAAAACTAATCAAAACAATTAGGAGATTTTTACAACATTCTATAGCCCATCCATGTATTAAGAGCATGAGATGGATAAATTAACCCACCTAGTGATTATCTTGGTGAAGAGTAGGTTTGCATTTATTATAGTAGTTATGGTAATATTATTTTCTTTTCCTTCACTACTAGCTAATCCTAGTGGATACTTGATTCGATTCAAGACATATTCAATCGACACAACTAGTTTTTGCATATAGGATCAGAGATGAAAATGATTATACCTTGTACCATTGCAACTCGCGCTGCATCTGAAGGGCTGCGCCGGAGACCAGATTTATCCGGTGAGGAGGCGCCAATTTTGCAGCCAAATGCAGGATAGTGTTCCCTTTGTTGTCCTTGAGCCATGTCACGAGGCGGCTGTGCTCGCTCAACTGGTACAAGAGGTTGAAAACTGTTTCTCGCCGGTTGATGACCGCCTGGTGGAATATGTCGTGGTCGTCTCTGTCCAGAGACCAACTCGCAGCAGGGAACGACTCTAGAATCTCCTCCGCGACCTCGTGGATTCCCAGCTTTGCTGCAGAGTGGACGGGTAGTGTGAATCTTGCTGTAGCGGTTGTGTCGTCTAGAGCTGCAATTTCCATGCACAGACACTTTACGAGTTGGAGCGTTTGGGTGTGCATGCGTTTTGTTTCCCTTATGTTCTTGATCTGTGGCACTGCAGTTGGAGATGTTGAGATGTTTTGTGAGGTGTGAAAGGGGATGGTAATTGGACTGTATGGTTACCTAATCTTTCCATGACACTCCAAATCACATGGTGAAGCTTTTGGCACACTGCAATACAAAGGCACGTGTATAAGTTGGAGAATAAAACGTCAAGGCGTTCAGACGTGGGACCTGGACTCACATGTGGAATACTAACAGTATTGTCCATCGTCAATCCTGGCTAACATTACACTCCCAAGCCTAGCCGACATGCACTCTCACCTGATGACCCATCTGCAATCCTGACATGTCGGCCTGATGAGACCTGTGCAAACCTAACCACAGTGCACTTGCACTTGATGGCCTATCAGCAAATATGGCTTGCCAGCCCGATGAGATATGGGATGGTAACCAGGTGGGTTCGGAATGGATTTAATGATTTATATCTCCTACTGGTTATGGTCGGTTTCGGGGAATTTTGTCATTCCTAGATCTGTGCAAACATTAGTCTCCGATACCACTTGTTGGGGAGAACCGAGTCTTACTGGAGCCCACTTCTGACCCAAAAGACTGGCTTATAAGGTCTCGGGTCCAACGTGTATATAAACTCCCTATATACCTTATATTTATACAATGTGAGACATAGACTTGCCTGTAAGATCCTAACACAGTTTCCCTAACCATATAAATCAAGTCAAACCTGTATCAAAGTAAGATGGTTTCCTAATAATGCATTTTAGCAACAACCCTCAATTGGGCACACCATGGATGTTCACAAAACTTCTTCATTGCATCATAGGGTTCATATTTCCAAGTCATCCAATAATCATAAATAAGCATGGGCATTGTTCTTCAAGAAAATCTCATTTACTGAAATGAATCTGCATTAGAAACAACAAAGAAATGACACGCACCAGGAATGAAGAGAGCTCCACTTAAGGATCCAACCCAACCGCCTATCTTAGCACAAGCAAGAGAGCATTCAGTTGGATTCTCTGAGTCACCTGCATTAGGTTTACTATATACATTCACAGACTTCACAGGAACACCTACATGACATAAGTATTGATTTCAGCCCTCAATAGTTTTTGTTTGTACTTAAATTTCGTCAGCGCATGTTGACTTTTGTAGAGATTGTCCCAATTTAACAATGCATGACTCATATATCACCAGCATACATCAAAAGACTAGTAGGCGAAAATTGCTGACTGAGAATAAGTAACAGGTGGAGAAACTCACGATTATAGATGAACCATTGCCAGAGTTTATAATGAGTTCCGCTTGGAAATGCCGAAGACTTCCCAGCTATTGCGCCCAAAGGAGTACCATTAGCTGGAGACTCCAATGTACCTAATTTAGGGTTGCGCTGAACCAGCTGCAGAGCCATATCTGTAAAAGAAAATAAAAAATCATGGCATAATAATGCTATCAAAATAAAAAAATCATGGCATATCATATGATTATGCCGTGATTTTTTATTTTGATAATGATATCAGTATTTGAATCAGCTCTATTATCATATAATATTGGTGAATAATGATACTGACCATAAAATTCAGAAAGTATCAGAGTATTTAGAAGTGAAACTCCAGGCTGTCCTGCAAAAGGGTTTGGATCAACGTCCTCCTTGGTGACGGTAAACAAATACGCTGTCAACTCTCTGTGGCCGTAAATAGCAGCCAATTGGAGAGGCGTTAACGATGTCCTGCTCCAAGTATTAGGCAAGCGCGGGTTTCTGGCCACTAATATCTTGGCGGCCTCAATGTTGCCAAATAGTGCAGCAGAATGAAGGACAGTCTTTCCTGCCAAATCTACCAAAGTTTCCAACGACTCTGGAGGAATCAGGTCTAATAGATTCTCCAGAAATTGAGTAGCCTTTCGTGTCCCGGCTGCTACGTGAAGGGCTGTTTCCAAAGTTCTTGTGATCTTGGCCGTGACAGCATTTGGGTCTACGTCGAGGAAGTCACTGGCAGTCTTCCAGTCGCCCTTGATCGCAGCCTTGTACAAGGGTAGGTACCAGCTGAGGTCTTTCTCATCTTTCTTCTGCAGCGTTGGGTTTGGGGCTGAAGCGCTGGCCATCCTCGATTACTTATGATAATAATGTAAAGTAAGAATTGATTACAATTCTGACACTAACCAATTGTGTAATGTACCCTAATTAGGTGTTAGTACGGAATGGTGACATAAATGTTGCATCACAAGTAAAATATCAAATCGAAGCCAAGCCAAGCACATGAATGGCAACATGAAGGGTTCAGTTGGACCAGACCAACAACAACGAAAACGAATTTCGAAAATCCCACACAACATTCTGCAGGAAGCCAGGAACTAAAATATTTTTTAAAAAAAGTAATCAAGACAAGACCACGAAACTCACAGTTTATAGTTCAAGGGCCGTTTTCATTGTCCTGCTTCACAATGCTGGTTTTCTACAAACACAAGTTTCAAGAGGGTTAGGGCTTTATGTTCATACACTATCAGCTCTAAATATCATAAATGCTTTCAATACATTTGGTGGATTGGATGGTTTTGGTCTGTGGGAAACAAACTTGACCCCCAAAACAAAAGGGAGCAAAATAAATTAATACTCACCTGCAAAAAGAATGGAAGGCTGGAGCTGGAGTTGGGCAGCGCTTCAATGGTAACTGTGAAAATATGAACAAAACAAAAATATTGGTCAAGTAAAATCTAATTTTAAAATACAGAAATCAGTATAATAATATACATGATGATCAAACTCTTCATGAATCATGAACTTTGACAGAGTAAAAGAAGAGTGATGTTGGCCCCCATCTCATAACCAAAGCATACCCTTTACTTATGGAAAGCAAGTAGCTAACCCCTCATTGCAAGAAATGCAGCTGATGCTTTCCTTTCCACTTTCTTTTTCTTTGTTTGGTTGGTTGCTAGAACTCACACTTTCACTGTGATGTAATTATTTGAAAACATTGGGACAGACAGATTATGCATCTCTCTCTTCCATTATTTATTTAAGCTTCTTTATCTTCATATGGCCCAGTGGAGGGGCTCTGTCTTTATAGCTTTGTCTTGAAAAATTGTCCCACAGTCAGAAACTTGATTGTTATTACACGGATGACATAGAAAAACGATCCCCATGCTACAACGAGGGATAAACGTGCTGCTCTATTCACTGTCAGGTCAGGCACATTAAAAATGAAATTAAAAAAAAATCATATAATGGCTCAAAACTAAGCATGCATGTCACATACAATTTTTTTAGGAAGAAAAGGGAAAATTTGAAACTGACCCCAAAAATGTAGAGACATACACAAGGTAGTTGACTGACTTGTTATTGTACATGATACATATGGGGAGTAAACACACAATCATGTGTAAATCTCAACGGTAGTAAACTCAGTACTTATAAACATAAGATTTAATCTCGCCCGTTTAAAATTTCAATCTAAAGGTCTATAAGGGTTTATAGTTTGCATATTAGGGAGTAGTTTTCACCTGAAGCACCCACTGATACATAGACCTAAAAGAGCTATAATGGAGTATGATGTAGTGGATTCATGTTTTCTTGCTCATTGGGAAAGCATAAATGGAACTAATCAAGAATGTTCAAGAAATCCAGTAACCTACTATGTTCAGATACTCTTAACATTTTCTGTTCAAAAGTCAACGCATGACCCTATGACCTTTTGTAGATGGATCTACTAGTTGACAAGACGGTCGATTTGTTTTCCAAAAATGCCAGGGCCATAAGTGGAGTAGATCATATCCACGAGGAGGGGGAGGTGTGAGGCCATAAACAAGATCACTGGCAGACATGCAGATGCCGCCATTGGAATGAGTCTCCATGCCGTTTTGTGGCCAAGCATGAGATAGAGTGTTGCACTGAACGCTATCATCATAGATGTTATAGACAGAAACAAAGCAACCAGACCAAAGATCAACCTCCTGGGTAGGGCATAGAGAAAATCAGCTTCTGCATAGCGCGCCGTGAGGATGGACAAGAACATCAAAAGAGATGCAGTGGAAGAAAACAAAGATAGCGCTTCTGAAACTGCAAAGACGATAAATGCCCCTTCCTTGGAGAAAATTGGGAAGCCACTGTCACCATTACTGCCTCCTGGTACAGTAATGGCTGCTGCAAAAGCTGTCGTGACTATGAGAGCAGCTGCGACCGAGCATGACTTGGCTGTATCTTTCATCCATCTCTCTCCATCAATGACCAAATCCTTGTGTTCATGGGTAAATACAGCGGCGGGCGTTTTCCCAGAGACATTTGTCTTCTCTTCAAAGTCGGGTTGTACAAACTTCTTCACTTCCTGCCCAAAAAGCAAGATGTTGGAAATTTAAAAAATAAATAAATTTAGTTCTGATTCTGAGACGAGGATAAAATTTTGTATCATGAAAACAAATGTGGAGGCAGGAGTACTAAAATCTGAACCTGTAATGCCATTTGGATTAAAAATAAATCACCTTATACCATTGCAACTCGCGTTGCATCTTCATGGCTGCACCGGAAATAAGATTGAGTTGATTTTTAGGTGCCAATTGTCCAGCAAGATGCAAAATCGTGTTCCTCTTACTGTCCACTAACCATGACTTCAATCGACTATGCTCACTTCTCTGATATACAAGGCTGAAAACTTTTTCCCGGCGATTGATTACTGCGAGTTGGAATATATCATGATGCTCACGGTCTGCAAACCAACTTGCAGCAGGAAATACCTCCAAAACCTCTTCTACAACCTCGTGAATGCCGAACTCTGCTGCCAAGATCACAGGCAATTGAAACAATGAAGTGGCGCTTCTGTAATCCAAACATGCAATTTCCTTGCACAAACACGTGAGGAGTTGAAGTGCTTGGCAATGAATCAGTTTTCTTTCCCTCATACGCATAATTAGTGGAACTACAATCAATAAAAACCCAATGATCACAAAACACTAGCTTCAATATTTGTTTGTGCATGAACTGTGAAGCAATGATGTTCATACCCCTTTGTTGCATGACATTCCAAAACACTGGATTAAACTTTTGGCAGACTGCATCATCAGTAAAAAATGTCATCACATCTAATAAGATCTCATATCAGTTACCAATTAACTAATCGACTCTACTCAATGTTAATCTGCGTGAGATTTAGTTATTTGACCAATTATAAATAATATAAAACAAAACAATCATGGACTTCTATATCAGCTCCAATATGACAGACCTGAAAGGAAGGGGTTTTCCGAGAAAAATCTGGACAACCTTCCTATCCAAGGACACACTCGGGAGGTTTCATCGGTACTGATGGATAAGTTCTCAAGCTTCACAGGAATACCTTCAATAAAGAACCGTGAGATAGTTAACCTTTCTAGTATGACCGTGAATGACACTCTTAGGTACATTTTGTATGAACAAAGCCATAGTACAAAAAGATGGTTTAAGCTCTCTATCTTGCAATTAGTTCACAGCTTGTTAGTATAGAGACCAGTGAAATTCATTGTTTCATGCTTGTTGAGATGTGAAGACTAGAAACATATATGTAATGCTGATTCAAATTTTGGCCCTTTCAAATCAAAGTACACAAGGTAAAGAAACTAACGAGAGTAGATGAAGTGTTGCCAAAAGGAATGGTGAGTTCCACTTGGAAATGCAGATGGCTTCCGAGATATTGCACGCAGAGCAGTGCCAGTAACAGGAGATCTTAATGTAGCCAACCCGGGGTGACGCTGAACCATTTGTAAGGCCAGATCTGTGATTTGTGACGAGTTAAAACTTTTGAAGCAACAAAAATACTGAAACATGTGAATAATTAGTACATAGAAACCAGAATTGGTCATTCTAATCCTCATAACACTAATAAAAAGAAAGTGGCTAGATATTACTTACCATAGAACTCAGCACCTATTAGACCATTCAGAAGAGTAACACCAGGCTCGCCCTTAAAAGGACTAGGATCCACATCCTCCTCGGTCACTGTTAACAAATACGAGACCATCTCCCTCTGCCCAGATACAGCAGCCATATGGATAGGCGTCATTGTTTTCCTGATCCAAGTATTAGGCAAACGCAGGTTTTTCGCCACTAACAACTTGGCCGCTTCAATATTCCCACACATTGCTGCAAGGTGAAGAACCGTCTTCTCAGATGAATCTATCAGCGTTTCCAGTGCTTCTGCGGGTACCATCTCCAATAACTTCTCTACCAAATGAACAGCACTTTTTGTTCCAACCGCTATGTGGAGCGCTGTTTCTGATAATCTCGTTATCTTGGCCGTGACAGCATCTGGGTCATCCTCCAGAAATGTTATAGCTCCGTCCCAGTCACTTTTTATCACGGCTCTATACAGCGGCAGGTACCGGCTAAGATCTTTCTCCTCTTTCTTCTCCAATATCGGCTTTTCAATCTTATCCCCCGGTTGAGATGAAGAACTAGCCATCCTCCTAAGAACAGATCACCAAAGACAAAAAGGCAATACCCTATAGCTTGTGGTTTCTCCTACAAAACTAACACAAAACTAAAAAAACAAAGAGTATACACATTAATAAGATACACATTGACAATTGCAAACAGTACACTATTTCCTTCCCTTGTAAAATATAAACAAACTATGGCACTGGTCTAGTTCAGATCTATTCCCATAATGGCACAAAACACAACCACAGAACAATGAACAAAGGCTTCTTTTATAGGCCAGACTCATTGAAGATTATATGAACCTGAAACCTCAGAATCAACTTCTTAGGTAAAATGGAACTCAATGGCCAAGGCTTAAGAATAATTGGAGCAAATAAGTAAAACCCACAAATCAAATCTTTAAAAATGTTCTAAATGTCAATTACACAAACTGCAGACCAAGATTGCAAGAGACCCCATCAGGTGACAAATCCCAGAAATGATAAATGTAAAAGGGTAGGCGTGATTGGAAATTTCACCAGAAACCCAATTCTCTGAGATTTTGCTGAGTACAGAAAATTTTGTAACAAGACTCAGCAGATCATTACCTCCAAGCTTGAAGCTGAAAAAGAGAGACGAGAGAGTCAGCTGAACACTACCTCGAAGCTTGGAGCTGAGAAGGGACTAATACATGGAAAATAATAAGTGGAGTTTTTTTCCTCAACATTGACTCCATATTGCTAAAGCAGCCACAACAATGAAGCATATGCTTTGCTTTTGATTTTATCTTCTTTAGTTCTTTTCCTTAAGAAAAAGGATAGTGGATTTCAATGTAATTTTTGTTGTGATTCATTTAATTAATCTTAATCAATTAAATTATATAATTATTGTACATAGTATTGATGTTTTGTGGTCTGAACTTGGTGAGTTACTGTTAAGCACATTCTTTTCAACACTGAAAAAGTAGGATGAAATCTTATCTTATTCATAGTTGAAAATAATAGGCATAAAAAATCACTTATCGCATCTAAAACTACAAACAAAAAAAAAATTCGATGCAGTTTGAGAGATCGCTTATAAAACTCTTCACAATTTCTTAATCTGGTTTGAGAGATGAACACCTACTAGACTTGAATTATGAGAGAGCAAACAACAAAATCATATTTAACTAAATTGTGTTTGTGACATCTTACTATGATAATAAGAACAGTGGAGATACAGAGGTTATACGAAAATGTATTATCTTATCAAAATACATAATTTTTTCAAAAATGACCCAAGTCTGAAATGAAAATCAGTACCATCTTAACAAGTTTATTAATAAGTATCAACTGAAGCTGAATATATTTCACCACAAATGTCATTTAAAACAAATACCCACTGGAATTTCTCACCCATGCCAAAATTGCATTTTTTTGTAGTTTTCAAGTAATATTTCCTAATAACAAGGTAAACAGTAAAATCCCATTACAAGCATTGAACGAAGCTGGAATAATTTAGTCCAAAAACTAAGGGATAAAAACAAAATTCAAATAGTCTTCACAATAATTCCAAACAGACATAATCATTAATGAAGTGAGATTCTCTACGATATAGGCTCCATCCAAAACTCTTGTGCTTGGCAAGAGTCTCAATCAACGGTACTGAAAAAAGATAAGAGTTTGAATCAGTTAGCAGCATAAAACTATAATCCAATTATCCAAGAAATGGAACTAAGTTAAGAGAAGTCATGGTGAAAAGGGTGTTGAAATTTAAATCTAAGCCAAATAGAACTATCAAACATAGGTGGTGTGGGATCATAAATAACAGTGTTCTAAAAAACGCTAGGCACTAGTCGGGGGCACAAATCAGAAAATAAATCATATTGAAGGTTTAATCGGAAATTATATAGGATTAATCGGGGACTAATCGAACAAGTTGGGGATTTTTAGAACACTGATAAATAGAGTAATCTTCAACAAGCATCATATATATAAAGTATATTTGTTCCCTTCATCCTGCCTTGAGAGATCCGACACTTGGAATGAGTTCACAGCATAAAACAGTAACCCAATTGTCCAAGACAAGGAACTTAGTTGGAGTGATCATTGTGAAAAGACTGCTGAAATTTAAAGCTAAAGCAAATAGAACTATCAACAAAGGCAGTGGCACCATAAATAGAGTAAATTTAGTCAAGAGTAATCATCATGAAAAGAGTACTGAAATTTAAAACTAAAGCAAATAGAACTGTCAACATAGGCGGCAGCATCATAAATAGAGTAAAATTCCAAGAAATCAGACCATTCTCTATATTAGTTGTTTCCTTCATCACTCAATCAAGGATCCAAAGATTTGAAGAGTTCAGTGCATAAAACAGTAATCCAATCTTTCAATTCAAGAAACTAACTTCTGAGTAATAATCATGAAAAGGGTGCTGAAAATTAAATTTAAAGCAAATACAACTATCAACATAGTCGGTACTGTCACAAGTAGAGTAAATTTCTAAGGGCATTCTCACATATTTGAAAATATCAGATCACGCATTGAGTGACCCAATGATCAGCTGAGCTGAATTGGATATAAATGGCTCATACAACTCTTCCGTGCAGCCATTTTGGGACAAATATTGTAGTAAACTAGGGAGCTGGAGGATATTCACATGAACAAGTGATTCATATTATACCAAATGACGAACATTCAATTAACAAACAATAGCATTTAAACCAGGACCATGTGACTACTCCATTTACACCAATTACCTAAAACAGTGAAACAAAAAGACCAAGTTGAAGAACATGAAAAAAAACCAGACCTTGATGAAGCCAATCTCCTTGGCGTTGCTGTGGAAGCACTGCCTGCAACACATGAGCCCGTACTTCCTGATCAAGCCATGAGAGTTTCCACAAACACGGCTGTTCATCACACAAACAAACAAACAAACAAAAACGCAGATCAGCGAACCGAAACACAAATCGACGAACCAAACAGAATCACCTAAACCTCCAAAACAAACCAAGCTTCGATCGATCAGAAATTCATGCTAAAATAGATTCAGATCGAAATCGAAGTTTACCAGGCGCGCGAGCCAGGGCCATAGGTCTTCGGGTGCGAGTTCCAGATGTTGCAGTGTCCCATCTTCTTCTTATCCTCCGCTCTTCAAATCTGTCGCCCGCAAAACCCTAAATGGTGCAGAGACGATGAAATGGCAGAGGCGCTTGAGAAGAAACCCTAATTGCGCGAACACGAGCTATTCATCGTCGTCGCGTGGGGACAACATGACCAAACTACCCTTACCAAATACTTCAAATTACTAAACAGCTATATGCATTTTTCATTATTGTAAGAAAACATTGTAGAGAAAACAGTTTTTCAAGTTTTTTTTTGTTGAAAATTTACCTTAATTCTAATCCACTCATAAAATTTTTTCCATCCCTACATTATTCCCCGTCCCGACGGGATCCCCAAA